>JAGFNQ010003442.1:94779-132068 GCA_024364735.1 Boesenbergia rotunda
GTTTTAGCGTGCCAGTCGACTGGTAAAGGCTGAAAAATGGGTTTCAGCTATTAAAAGGTGTCCAAATGAGGTGAAACAAGTGTGGAACCTGTTGGTGCCCCAGTTGGTTTTGATGTGATCAACCAAGTTAGGTTAGGTCCTATTGGTTTTAATCCCTCTGCTAAGTGTGCAGGAGCTTAGGTACGGAGGAAGTCGAGCGTAAGACGTAGCGGACGAGAAGGATTGTGCGGGGAAGTGAGCCGACGGGCTCGGTACAATCCGAGGGACACGGAAGCTGCGGAAGAGTACACCGGTGGAGCGAGAAGGACGTGCGCGGTGTCCGAGGGACGAGAAGCCGGGAGGAAGGTCGCTCGAGGGGCGAAAGGCCGGAGCCGGGTTCGGGTGAGCCTAACTCCGGTTGGCCGGAAATCACCCAGAAGACGAAGAATCAAAAAGACTAGTCCAAGCGCCCAAAAGAAAAAAGAAAATTATTTGGTGCCACGAAGGATGGAACCCGAGACCTCAACAACACACACTAACCCACTTACCATTTGGACTAAAGGGCGATGGTAGTAAAATGTTGCCGATATTACTACTTAGAGATTACAACAGCGACATGGAGATTCCAACAACCATCTCGAGGAAAGATAAAGTTTTAATTAAAACAATTAAAACTTAAAGGATAATGTTACATTATCCTTTAATCAAATCCAATGGATGCAATTTAATCCCATCCAAGATCAACCATCAAGATCGAATCTGCAGATCAACAGATAAGAGAAATCCTATCAAAGATCTACGATCTGGATTTATTTTCCTAACCTATAAATAGGCTTGGAGTTTTAGAAGTTAAAGCAATTAATCAAGTTGTAAACTCTCTTTCTCTCTAAGCTTTCTCTGTGCTACAACTGTAAAGGCTTCTCCGCCTTAAGGAGTTTCTATTTGAGCATCAACTGCCTTGGAAGCAATGACTCTGTTGCAACCAAGTTTATTTCTTTTTAAAGACGAGTGTTAGTGCTTATTTTTCATAAACCGTCTATTCACCCCCCTCTAGCCGGTCGACCCGATCCTACAGAACCTTTAGGGGGTTAGTGCACTGTGTTTATAATCATTCAGGGGTTAAAGAGACCAATAAGGGAGAAATTGTTGGAATCTTTTGATGTATGGCAAAGGGGGAGAAGTGTTGGGATTAAGAGGGAAACCAAACACGCCTTTGCAAGAAACCCTAGGTCTAGGGGGAGCTTAGGTAAGGGGGAGCATGGTTGCTCCATTCATGGCGTAAGGGGGACCTTAGAGAGGTTCTTAAAAAGCCTTTGTAAGTCCAATATAGGGGGAGCCTTGGGAAGGTTTTAAAAAGCCTATTTTGATAAAAGTCTTAACTCTTGGGGAGGTTAGGTGTGGGGATGCCTTGGGATAGGATCCATGATTGTTTGCATTGCATATGCATTGGCGATATAAGTCCAAGGTGGAGTCTTGGTAACGTAAGTCCAAATGGTTATTAGCATTGTTTTTGGTATTTGTATTCCCTAACATAAACATATTGCCAAACATCAAAAAGGGGGAGATTGTTGGGGCAATCTATGGTCCGGATTGACCATATGTTTTGATGTTTGGGCAAAGGGTTTAAGTTAGGTTTACCCTTGTGTTTTGATATGTGTATTGGAGTGTGCAAGTCTTGCAGGATAAACATGAACTTAGCTGGACGACTTCGAGTATTATGAAGGGTGGTATGGAGGCAAGCCGTGGGCTTGTGTGCACCCGAGGGAGCATGGATAGCAGGGACGATGAGCCGAGGGATGCGGACTTCAAGGCGTACGTGAAGGATGGCATAGAGACAAGCTGGAGGCTTGTGTGTGCATCTGAGGGACGAGGGTCGAAGACGAAGAGGGTGTGAAGGCAACATATCAAGGCTACTGGTGAAGAGTCAGCTAAGTTGTGAGGGTTCGAGTGCTGAGGGAATGTACTCGGGAAATCTTAGGGATCGAGTGCTGAGAGAATTGTACTCGAGAAGGGAAAAACCTAGGTAGCAGTCAACTAGGCCCCAGGCAGTCGACTGATAAAAGGGGCAGAAAGATCAGTCGATTGCTATGGGGGCAGTCAACTGGTAGCAGCCAGAATTCGAACGTTGAGCTTGCAACGGTCGAATTTGAGTGGGGGTAGTCGACTGGTAGCGGCCAAAATAGAGGTGAGCTCTATTTAAAAGGGCTTCATTTTGGCTGAGACTCTTAATGAATTTGGCTTTAGATAAAGGCCAAATAGTAGTCTAAGAGCTCAGAAGTGAAGTTTAGATTGTGGCGAGGTTTTTCCACCCACAAGGAGCTACACGAGATAGTCGGAGGACATCCGAGGAGTGATCCATCGACGGATTAGGGATCATTCACCTTACGGGCAACCGTTGAGTAGGAGTTTTATCTCCGAACCACGTAAATAGGTGTGTTCCTTCTTCGTTAGGTTTTTTTATTTTGTATATTCCGCTTGCGCACTACCAATTGTAGGAAGAAAAATGAAAGACGCTATTCACCCCCCCCTCTAGCTTGACGATCACGATCTAACAACATATGCCTAGGAAGGTGGGTAGGTCTGGGAATGTCCAAGGAGGACATGTTGATTCTAGGGTTGAGAACCTACAAAGGGAAAATCAAGCCTTGAGGGCAAAGCTTGATAGGTTAGAGAAAATCATAGATAGATTCACTATTGGATCTAAGGGTTTAGGTATGATGTTGGGTGGGCTAAAACCCAACAATGATAAATCGGGTCTAGGATACCGATCTAAGGTCTCCAATGCCAATGAAAAGAAGTATGCTAGGGTAGCATATAACTATGTCAAGGACGGGAAGTCCAAGAATGACTAGGGGGTGTCATATAAAAGCAAGAAAAAGGTCTTAACTAAGGACAAGGGGTCCAAGGTTAAGAAGATTAAGTTTGTAGGTCAAGAGTCATCGGAGGTACACCGATGTGGCCTTGTGCTTGTGAATGAGTCACCTAGGGAGGTGGCTAGGGTTAAGAGCTCAAGGGGAAGCTCTAGGAGTCAAGTTGGGACCCATGGTCTATGGATCCCAGGAAGATTTCTCTAGGAAGTCTAGATGGGTCACGAAGTGTACCAAGGGAATTGGAGACGGACTTGAGTCTCAATTCATGGGTTTTGGCACATTGGATTTATGTATCATGCATGGAAATATGACATTGGGGTCATATAGCATGAAAGTTGGTTTATGATGTGTAAATGCCATATAAATCAATGCTAGGGATGCATTGCGGTTTGGTTTGGGCAGAGACATCAAGAGAAGGTCAAAACTAGGACTTTAGGTCAAGGTTCAATTGAACCATGTAGCTAGTTTTGGGTTCTGTGTCAATCTTGGGATTGGTGATAGATACATGGTTGGATGTATTTTGCCCAAGTAGATATCGGTTCCACAAACCTCTCCACAAAATTTGGGAATTTTTGGAGATTTGTGAAATTTCTGGCGCATTTCTGAATTTGGGTCAGAAATGCTGAAATTGGGTTTTTCAGAGCATTAGTCGACTGGCCCAGGAGGCAGTCGATTGGTAAATGCTGAATTGGTTTTTCAGAAATTGAAAGATGTCCAAATGATGAGAAACAAGTATGTAATCTTATGGGGGTTTAGTATACTGTGTTTAGGATTATTAGGGGTTAAAGAATCCAATAAGGGGGAAATTGTTGGAGTCTTTTTGATGTGTGGCAAAGGGGGAGAAGTGTTGGGTTTAAGTGGGAAACCAAACACGTCTTTACAAGAAATCCTAGGTCCTGGGGGAGCTTAGGTAAAGGGGGAGTATTGTTGCTCAATTGGTGGCGTAAGGGGGACCTTGGAGAGGTTCTTAAAAAGCCTTTGTAAGTCCAATGTAGGGGGAGCCTTGGAGAGGTTTTAAAAAGCCCGGTTTTGGTAAAAGTCCTAAACTCGTGGGGAGGTTAGGTGTGGAGATGCCTTGGGAAGTTAGGTTTACCTTTGTGGTTTGATATGTGTGATTGATTTTGCAGGACTTGGTGAGTCACACATGGATGGCGCATCCAAGGGACGAGAGCCGAGGGAAGAGGACTCCAAGGGCAAGCCGGGAAGTGGACTTCAAAGGGCATACGTGAAGGATGGCATGGAGGCAAGCCGAGGGCTTGCGTGCGCATCTGAGGGACGACGGCCGGTGGAAGAGGACTTCAAGGGGCGAGCCAAGGAAGTGGACTTGAAGGCATACGTGAAGGAGGGTCTTCAGAGTGAGGGAGAGTGAACATGTAAACTGGGCAGTCGACTGGGAATGGATCAGTCGACTGCCAGCGGGGAACTCAAACTCACAGAAAAATCAATCGACTGGTAATAAACCAGTCGACTGGTGGTTAGTCGACTGCTCCTAGAGCAGTCGACTGGTATGGCTGGAAATTCGAAAGTTAAGCTGTAACGGTCGAATTTGAGTGGGATCAGTCAACTGGTAATGGACCAGTCGACTGGTGGCGAGTTTCTCAGCCATAAGCACTATTTAAAGGGGCTTGGTTTTGGTTGAGAAGCTTGACAAATTTGGCTTTGGTTAAAGGCCAAATAGTAGTCTAAGAGCTCAGAGGTGAAGTTTGGTTGTGACGAGGTTTCTCCATCCACAAGGAGCTACACGAGATAGGCGGAGGTCATCCGGGGAGTCATCCACCGACGGATCGGGATCGTCCACCTTACGGCCAGCCGTGGAGTAGGAGCTTCATCTCCGAACCACGTAAAGGTGACGCGTTAGCATTGTTTTAATTTTTATTTAGTATTTCCGTTTGCGCATGCTAACGTTGTAGGTAGAAAATTGAACGAAAGCTATTCACGCCCCCCTCCTCTAGCTTCACGACAAGGTCCTAACATGTAGATCCCGAAATGATGTCGAAAATTACCGATAGAATAAAATTGATAATGATGATTTTTCTTGTGATGCTTGGTAATTAATGATAAAGTGGAAAATGACTGTCGAGATGGATTACCTAAATGAACAATTGTTAAACGAAGGCCAGATAATATATATATTTCAAAAAGGTGGATCCGCCACCTCAGCAACCCCCTGGTCTCTGCCCCACGAGTTTCCAGTGGGGGTAAATCACGGATTTACCGGGGATGTAAATAAGGCGCCAGAGCCGAGAGAGTTTGAAGCCAGCAAGCCAGGATTTTTATTCCCGTGCACAACTGACAACCCTCAACCCCAAGACCTCCGTTTCAAGCGGTTAGCGCCTTACCGACCACTCCAACCCGTGGGGGCACCAGATAATATATATAGAATTGAGACGAGGTGGAGATCATCAACAAATATCCAACCCACACACACTAAAAAAAATGTATTAGAGGGCACTTAAATTGTTCTATAAAGTCTCTTTAGGGTGGCAGAAGACAATTCGCTCATCTTCAACGCTCCCGCTAATCCATCTCAGGGTCAACACTAAAAAGGTAAATCATGGGAACTGATGGGGTTGGGTAGCCCAGGATGGACACAAGAATGAAGAAGTTAAGGGCATGACTTGATCCCCTCACTCAGGTCTCGGGACCCCCTAAAGGATACACTCGGGAGGCCTACCTCGGAAGACATAACCTCCTAGGATTCCCGAGCTCACCTCGAGGGTCGGGGCCCTCACAATAGCCGACTGTGGATACCGGCTAGAAGAGTCCATGCACCCTCCCCCTGTACCGTTGGCCCCATGAGGGAAAGAATGGCAGGGGCGCTGACGGTTTTGAGGTATATCCCCTCATTATCGAAAGCGGGGACCGTGGCTCAAATATCGGAGTCGTGGTACCGATAAAGGGAGCACGATCGGGCGACCTACATCAAGATAAAAGGTAGTTCAACCCCTCCGGTAAGGGGGTTACGATCTCGCATCTCTACATATTTCCTTTCTTTACCACCTTCATTCGGCTACCCTACTAACTTGAGCGTCAGAGTGGACTCCGCCGGACCCCAGTCAGCGTGTCCCCTAATGTTTGTGTTACTCTCGCAGGATTCTCTCGTTCCTCGTCGACATAGCAACTTCCGCAGGGGATGATCCTCAGTGACCGGCCATCGCCGACGACTCCTTCCGAAACAAATTTGGCGTCGTCTGTGGGAAACTGCAAAAAAGCACCCAAAGGGGCGCCGATGGTAGAAGCAGAGGATCTCGCTCATCCGCGGGAGGATGAAGGCCCTAAGCAAGAACGACGGGAAGTGGAGAGTGAAGAGGTACATATCCATCCTCATGGCGGAGGGTGAAATACACGCATCGCACTTGACCTCGCGCCGACACTACGAAATCGCCTCATCGAGTGCCTGCGAAACCATAGAGATTTGTTTGCTTGGGTTGCCGAGGAAATCAAGGGGATCCCCCCAGCGCTTGTTATGCATCACCTACATGCGTCACCCGAAGCTCGTCCCGTGAAGCAGAAGAGGAGACACTTCTCCCCGGAGCAGGATAAAGCTATAAGGGAGGAAGTGCAGAAGCTCTTAAAAGCGGGACACATCGGGGAAGTCTGGTTCCCGACGTGGCTAGCCAATGTGGTCCTTGTTCCCAAGCCCGGAGGCAAATGGCGAGTTTGCATCAACTTCCGAGACCTAAACAAGGCCTGCCCGAAGGACTGTTACCCCCTGCCCAAAGGACGGTTACCCCCTGCCCTGGATAGATAGGCTGGTGGACTCAACAGCGAGCTGCGAGTTCATCTCCATGCTAGACGCATACCAGGGCTATCACCAAGTTCCCCTCGCCCCCGAAGACATGGAGAAGGTCAGTTTTGTGGCGACTGACAGCATCTATTGCTACAACGTTATGCCTTTCGGCTTACGTAACGCGGGCGCCACCTACCAGCGGATGATGGACAAAGTTTTCAGACACCAAATCGGGAGGAACATTGAGGTGTACGTGGACGACATCTTGGTCAAGACGGAAAAGGGAGGAGACATGATCTCTGACCTGGAGGAAACATTCGCCACCTTAAGAGCGCACAGGTTAAAACTAAACCCAACTATGTGTGTGTTCGGGGTTAAAAGTGGCAGGTTCCTAGGGTACATGGTGACGGAAAGAGGGATTGAAGCTAACGCGGAGAAGGTAAAAGCCATCCTGGATATGTCGCCCCCGTAAAACTTCAAGGAGGTCCAGCGTTTGAATGGCATAATCACTGCCCTGTCACAGTTTATCTCCAAATTCGTGAGCAATGCCCTCCCATTCTTCAAAATTTTGAGAAAAGCTGCCAAATTCGAATGGGATGGCCAGTGTGACAAGGCCTTTAAAGAACTGAAAGCCTATTTGGCAGTTCTCCCGACCCTGCATAAGCTAGTGGAAGGGGAGACATTATTCGTCTATTTATCAGCGGTCGAGCAAGTGGTGGGGTCGGTGCTTGTTCGAGAACAAGATTGGATACAACATCCCATCTACTTCTTCGGACATCTACTAAAGGACGCCGAGACGCGGTACATCATGATGGAGAAGTTGGCCTACGCCTTGGTCCTGATGGCCCGAAGGTTACGGCCATACTTCTTGGCGCACCTCATCGTGGTCCTCACTAATAGCCCGCTCGCCCGAGTCCTTACTAACCCTAAGGCGTCGGGAAGGTTAATCAAATTGATGACAGAGTTAATCGAATATGGCATTGAGTATCAGCCTCGAACCGCCATCAAAGCATAGGCTCTCTCCGACTTCATGTTGGAGACCGTCCCGGAGGCAAAGAACGAAGGTATGTAGAAGGTGTATGTGGATGGATCCGCCAACAGCCAACACAGCAGAGTGGGACTGCTATTGATCTCCCCTAGGGGGGACACACTGCATCTGTCTATCCGACTTCACTTCAAAGCCACCAATAATGAAGCCGAGTACGAGGCGATTTTGGCAGGATTACAGGCGGCCCGACACATGGGCGCTCGCCGAATCACAATCTCCTCGGACTCGCAATTAGTGGCTCAACAAGTAGCGGGCGGCTTTGAAGTCAAATGCGAGCGGTTGCAAAGGTATGTAGCCCTATACGAACAGCTGAAAACCACTTTCTTGGAGGTATTCTTGCAGAAGATTTCCCGGTCAGATAATATGCGGGCCGATGAGCTAGCTAAGTTAGCTAGTTCCATATCTACTTGGCGGTTGGCGGAGCCCAGTGTGACGGAAGCCATGGTGGCCTGATAAATACTATTTTATTGATTATTTGAGTTGCTAAAATCCATGTTTGACCTATATTTTTATTGCTAAAATTGTGAAATTGCCCTAGGTTTTAGAACTTACTCTTGTTTTGGACTTAATTGCAAATTTGCATAAAATTGGATTATTTGACCACTAAATTCTTGATCTATTTTTGTAGGCATCAAAGGTTCAAGGATCTAGGGCATATTGGGTCAAACTTGAGTCAGAAGTGAACCGGATCGAATTGTGAAGCTTACGATTAATCCGAGCAGTCCGATTCAAGAACGGCTAGATCTGAGCCATCCGGGACGATCTGAAGCAATCCGAGCTAGGGTTAGGGTTGATCAAGCACTATGATCAAGATCTGAAGGTTTCATTCCAATAAGAGCTAAATCAACCGTTGGATCAAGCTCGGAGGGCTCTAGATCGTCCATTCACAGATTGAGTTGATCTGGACCATCCGTTGCACATCTGGAGGATCCGAGCTACCATGAGGCAGATCCTGACCCCAGATCATCATCATAAAAATTTGGATCAAATCAGAGCAAGATCAGCCATTGGATTTCCTCCGATCGATCTGGACCGTCCATTGCTAATTACTTAAGGAAAATTTCCCTGCCTTCAGCCGTTGTCGCGTCTTCAGTGTTCTTCGCCGTTCTTCGCTTCCTTCTTCATCGGTTCTTCAAATTTTGCTTCCAAGAAGGCGTGACCACCTCAACTTCCATCCTAGATCAAGAATTGAGTCTTTGGCAATCGTTCTTTGAAGAATTCAGCTCCATTTGTGCCGGAACAGGGATTGCTAGAGGGTTTCGGCCATTCCTCAGTCCGACCACTTTCTTCTCAACCACGATCCACTTCCAAGCTTCTAAGCCATTTGTAGGGGTTCTCAGGTGAGCTCAGAAGCTTCCCAATTCATCATCGCAGCTCCACCAATTGAGATAGAGAGATTCGGATTGAAAATTCCAGCCAAGCGCAAATAGGAACAGAATCGACTTCAGAAACGAATTTCCACTGATTTGCTGAGCCTAGGGGTTCGAAGCCAGCTCTTGATTGACAACCAAGAAGTTCTTGAGCTCAAGAAGGGGTTGAGGAGTAGTTTAGCTAGTTAATTTCATTGTTTTAGCTGTAAATTTCATTTCTGTCGAATTCTGTCCTGTTTTCTGAATTTGCAGTTTTATCAGCTGTTGGGTTTGTTTTCTGAACTGTTTAGCTTAATTAGACTTTAATTCTTAGAGCCACGTAGTTTAAGAGCTTGTGTAGTGAATTTTCAGATTAAATTTCAGCTAGTTTCTACTGTAATTGTTTGCGTGCCAAATTTAGATTGCGTGCCAACTTCATTTCTGAAATTTCCTTTCAGTTCTGAGTTTGTCTCAGATTTCTTGTTTTCTAAGTTGTTTCTGAGTTTCTTAGTTGTCGATTCTTGCTCTAGCATTAGATAGATAGTGTGTTTAGTTAAAATAGTACTCAAATTAAGCTAGGTTGCAATTCCATTCCTTGCGTGCCATTTAATTCTGCAAAACCCAGTTCTGTCTAAAATTTCCAGCTTAGCTAGTACCCCATTTCTGAACTTCTGTTTTCATTACTGCATTTTCCTTCAATCCTGCAATTCCGTTTAGGGTAATTCTGTTAGTTCAATTTAGAAACTTTGAGTTGGGTATCAGTGCATTCAGCAACTTTCACTTCTTCTCTGAAAATTAGTGTGATGGTTTTATTTAGTTGGAAGTTCTTGTGTCTTAAATCAATTCTGAATTTTATTTTTGTGGCATATGATTGTGTTTGGAATCAATAAGCTTGCACACACTAATATCTGAATTTTTTTGGCAGTGGTTGGGTTCCAAAAACACTTTAGCTAGTTGAGTTGCATTTGTTTGGTTGAGTTCTAATTTTGCATGCTATTAATTGTGTTAAGTTTGTTATTTCTGAAAACTCCCATCACTGCCTTTACTTCATTGCATAGCATTTCATTTTGTGTTTGAAATCAGAAAACAGTTGTCAAAAACTTTGTAAGTGCTTTGATTAGGTTTTCCATTGGTTGAGTTGGTTGTTACCATCCTTTTGTGTAGTTTATTAGCTAAGTCTTCTATTTTCATTGCAATTTCAATTTCGATTGTATTCCAAAACCAAATTTATTTCTTTGAAACCCAAAACATAAACGACACATAAACCAAGCTCGAATCAAACACAACAACTAGCCTTGAGAAAAATACGACCTGTGGCCCCTATATTACATTTTCAGATTTTGATTGTAAAAAGGGTTTCCAGCATTTTATTCATATCTAAATTTGAGACCCACATTCGTGACACATAGTTTGGGTCGATCATGGCCCAAATTGGAGGAGAACTCAGAACGGACAAACCCGTGAACTGGAGGAATCCATATATATCCTTCCTCCGGGATGGATCCCTGCCAAGTGGGAGCCCAGAGAGTCGGTTGTTTCATTAACGGGTAGAGGGGTTCACACTAGTCGGGGATTAGTTATACAAGAGAGCCTACGCCAGACCCCTCCTTAAATGTGTCGAGCCGGAGGAAACTGGCTACATAATGCGAGAAGTGCACGAGGGCATCTGTGGAAGCCATATTGGAGGAAGATCCCTGGCTCGCAAGATCCTTTTGGCGGGGTATTTTTGGCCTACTGTGCAGGCTGACTTGCTCTCCTTCGTGGCCAGATGCAAGGTCTGTCAAAGGCATCAACACATCTCTCATCACCCAACGAAGCCATTGAGAGTTTCTATCGTATCGTGTCCATTCGACCAATGGGGAATGGGCATTGTAGGACCTTTCCCCATTGGACCCCAGCAGAAGAAATTCCTCCTGGTCCTCGTTGATTACATCTCTAAATGGGTAGAAGTTGAACCTCTGGCCAAAATCACAGAGGGGGCGGTAATGAAGGTTTTATGGAAAGATATTGTGTGCAGATACAGTATCCCTCATAAGCTGGTGTCGGACAATGGTAAACAATTCTCCGAGCGAAGGTTGAAGGAATGGTGTGAGGGGTTGGGCATTTAGCAAGCCTTCACCTCCGTCGCCTACCCGCAAAGCAATGGACAAGCAAAGGTGGTCAATCGGGAAATTCATCGAGGGCTCAAGGTAAAGCTGGATCATGTTGGGGGCAGTTGGGTTGAAGAACTTCCCAGCATCTTGTGGGCTTATCGGACTACCCCAAAAGAATCAACCGGCGAGAGCCCTTTCCGCTTAGTCTACGGGGCAGAGGCCGTTATTCCAGTGGAGGTAGGGGAGGAGTCTCCACGACGGTGACATTACCGCAAGGAAGATAACGATCAAGAGCGGTTGATTGATCTAGACCTCATCTCAGAGGTACGAGACAAGGCTGCAGTAAGGCTGGAAGCCTATCGCCAGAGAATGCAGCTGGCCTACAACCGTAGGGTGATCGCCCGCAGCTTCGAGGTGGGTGATCAAGTCTGGAAGAGAATCAACCCAGTGGGGGATCCTGGGAAATTAGAACCGCGGTGGGATGACCCTTACGTCGTGATCAGAAAACTTACGGGGGGTAGCTACTATTTGGAAGACAGCGAAGACAGAAGATTGGAAAGGCCCTTGCATGCGAGGCATCTTTGCCCCTACTGTACTTCGTGAGTCGTTGGGTGAGGCATTTTCGTCGTTGTACGTTTTCAATGTCCCACTATCTTGCAGTATCATTAATAAAACAAAGGCGTTGTGTGTCATTCGGGAAATGTTAAGGCTACGTTTTTTATTAAAACCCTACAACCTCTCGGCGTGTAGGCTTGGCCTCAGAGCTCCACACGCTCGGCCAAGAGCTGATTAAAACCCTACAGCCTGTCGGCGTGTAGGCTTGGCCTCGGAGCTCCACACGCCCGACCAAGAGCTGATTAAAACCCCACAGCCTCTCGGCGTATAGGCTTGGCCTCGAAGCTACACACGCCCGGCGAGGAGCTGATTAAAACCCTACAACCTCTCGGCATGTAGGCTTGGCCTCGGAGCTCCACACACCCGACCAAGAGCTGATTAAAACCCTACAGCCTCTCGGCGTGTAGGCTTGGCCTCGGAGCTCCACACGCCTGGCCAAGAGCTGATTAAAACCCTACAGCCTCTCGGCGTGTAGGCTTGGCCTCGGAGCTCCACACGCCCGGCCAAGAGCTGATTAAAACCCTACAGCCTCTCGGCGTGTAGGCTTGGCCTCGGAGCTCTACACGCCCGACTAGAGCTGATTAAAACCCTACAGCCCCTCGGCGTGTAGGCATGGCCTCGGAGCTCCACACGCCTAGCCAAGAGCTGATTAAAACCCTATAGCCTCTCAGCGTGTAGGCTTGGCATCGGAGCTCCACACGCCCGACCAAGAGCTGATTAAAACCCTACAGCCTCTCGGCGTGTAGACTTGGCCTCGGAGCTCCACACGCCCGGCCAGGAGCTGATTAAAACCATATAGCCTCTCGGCGTGTAGGCTTGGCCTCGTAGCTCCACACGCCTGGCCAAGAGCTGATTAAAACCCTACAGCCTCTTGGCGTGTAGGCTTGGCCTCGGAGCTCCACACGCCCGGCCAAGAGTTGATTAAAACCCTACAACCCCTCGACGTGTAGGCTTGGCCTCGGAGCTCCACACGCCCGGCCAGGAGCTGATTAAAACCCTATAGCCTCTCGGCGTGTAGGCTTGGCCTCGGAGCTCCACACGCCCGGCCAAGAGCTGATTAAAACCCTACAGCCTCTCGGCGTGTAGCCTTGGCCTCGGAGCTCCACACGCCCAGCCAGGAGCTGATTAAATCCCTACAGCCTCTCGGCGTGTAGGCTTGGCCTCGGAGCTCCACACGCCCGGCCAAGAGCTGATCAAAACCCTACAGCCTCTCGGCGTGTAGGTTACACGCCCGATCGAGAGATGATTAAAACGTCATAGTTTATTGGTGGGTAGGTGGGGTCGCGAAGTCATACACACACGTCCACGAGTTGATCAATGATCGAAGCTATACCTAATACCAGCCATAATAAGCAACAGATAAAAGTCTTACGTATGCATATGGTGGGAGGCGAGCGAGAAGGCAGGCTAAGAACAAGAAGTTTAATGATAAGATAAACAAATATTCGTCTTGAGATTAGAGAGTTCTGAAAGAATAACCGGCAACAGTCAAAGGAGATGGGAAGGAGGATAGGCACATAATAATCATAATGCACCCTACAGAGCCTGCTGTCACACCCCCAGAGGCACATGCTTCCTCGAAAATCGGGCAGCATCTCCCTTGTACGGCGGACAATATGGGGCAAGAATACATATATCTCAACATAAAAGCTTAGCCACATGCGGCTAGCATCACATATATAGAGGTAAACACAACCACGCAGTTTATATTAGAATAAATGATAATGGGTGGCTCAGCCACCATAAACATAAAGTGAAACTACAATCCAAAGAGAACACCAAAAGACTCTAATAATGACAAAACCCGATAATGAATAAAATGCAACTACAAGTACTAAAAACCAACAACTAAACCGAATACCGAAAAATAACTCAACTCGACACTGGGGACCGGCAACTGGATCCTCTCCTGGCTCCAAGGAATACTTCTACCTGCTATCTGAAACAACAAAAAAGAAAGCAGGGGTGGTGAGTCCGGGCGGACTCTGCGGGTATATGAGTAGACAAATAAGCATGGCATAATAAAGGTAAAATAAGTAAAGAACCAACAGGGTACAGTCCATAAGGAATATTAGATTTCCTAAACATGCATAACATATATAAAATAACAAGATATAAAACCGAATAACAACTGATATAAAACAGAATATAACAATAGAACTAAGAAATACATGCATGTCAATCAAGTGCAACAACCATAGCTCATATAAATGCAACAATCACAAGAAAATACATAAATGAAATACCTATGCACATGATGCAATGACATGTGTCACCCCTGACGCCAGTCAAGCCGTCAACACATGCCATCTGTGTGACCGAGTGGGTAGGGCTGTGACAACTGTACACACTCCAACAACAAATACCACATAAGGCGTGGTTGAGTGGACAGGATGCTAGGGAGTCTACACTCCAAACCCCGATACATAGGGGGAGCTATACAGCTACAATATCCCTCGAAAAACAACGATGAGGGTGAGCCACCAACAGCTCATCCCTCTAAAAACAACGGTGAGGGTGTCACTGTTTGGCATAACAGGACAGGTGCTCGTACTCTAATAACTACCACGACAACAAGTGATTGAGTGAAGCGAGCAACAATATGTCTAACGACGGCTTAACCAAATGTAAGCCAACAGTCATTAGTATGCAACGTGCAAGTATGGTGCATGCTATACGATGCACGAACAACCAGAGAAACAACGATGCAATAAAATCCAATGAGTATACGATGCATCAATACAACCAACCAGAAATCGCAAATCAACGATTATGCACCTACACTAATAGGTAGGATATTTCTAATGCCAAATAAACCTAATTGTGTTTAATGGACTTCTAAGTACTCGCGTACAAGCGGTACTTTACAGAACAGAAAACCAACAGAGGACTGTACAGAAATGAATTTGGAATACTCGAAGATCAACGAAGAGTAAGTATCAACGGCGATGTTAAAACAACAAACGACAAAGAACAAGGTCAAGCAATCTACTAAACAAAGATAGTCATGTTTTTAAGGTAAACAAAACTACTCGAGTACAAAGGAGAAATACCCGCCTTTTATTGAAGAATTCCGTAAACAAGGACCTTCCACGATCAACCAAACAAGTCTGAATCCAAAGTCAAGGTCCTGTGTCAAGGACTAAAGTTAAGCTACACCAAATAAAATACTAAACACGATTAGGACACATCCTAATTACAACATACATTCCCCAAAGTCTAGAACCTCCTAACTACCGAACTAAATCAAGTGTTTACGACACAATATAGAACAAAAACTAAACATTTCCAACTTAATAACATAAATATTACCCAAGGCATCGCAACTCATCTTTCAACTAAATTAACACTCCGACACCAAGTACCACTTAGCATCTCACTTAATCTACTACACTTCTCTATACTCTAACAAAACATCAGAAAATCCATATACAACACTCCTCTCAACAATGTATCAACATACCTAAAACACCACTCATCCAATCAACCGCAGAAATCAATTAATAACAATCCTACTAAACACATTGATCACAAACAACTTTATAATCAGTCAGACTCTTCACACTGAAATTCAGTAACTATCTGCCCATAGAACGATCCTAATAACAACACACTTAGTTTAAATAACTAAGAATAAAATATATCTAATCCACTGAGTTGAACCAAACTCATACATTTCACAATTCAATCAACAAGTAAACCTTACCTGTCGAGCTATTGATGCTTCAATCCTCTGCTTAGGTCAAAATGTAAAAATCCCCAAATTTGGTTGTGCCTACAGTGGATCAATGAGCAATCAACAATCTTTGCTTGATATTTCTCCAATTCTCACGACTCGGCACAAGAGGGGAAGGATCGTCGGCTGTAATCGCGTGAAGGAGAACTCGCACCGGCGAAGGGGCGGCGACGTCGAGCGAAACCGACATGGAAAGTGCGTGCGGTGGCGTCGGGTAGAGGTCCACGCGAGGCAAAGCGCGATCAGAGAGAGAGACGGGTTGCTCGGAGGAGAAAGAATCCGAAGAATGAGAAGAAAAGAGGGCGCGATGGGGAGAAGTTGGCGTCGATGGTTGCGGCGTCGGTGGTTGTCGCAAGGGAAGCCACCGCATGAAAAGGAAATAGATTGGGAAAGATAGGATTTAGGGGTTTTATAATGATTTTACCTTTTTACAAATAAGCCCTCCAATTTTCAGAAATTACAACTAAGCCCTTTAAAATTTACAACTAATCCATTTAAAATTTCAATTTTCAACATTCTCCCCCACTAACAAAAATTTGGTCCCCAAATTTAGCTAGTAACCACAATATGTTCTAGTCAACAACCAGAGAAATTAACAAACCATATATAATATAAACACGGGATGGAAATCAACCATACACACCTCAAGTAAATAGATAAGGATAGTGAGCTCTGATCGTATCATCGAGCTCCCAAGTAGCTTCCTCATCAGAGTAGTACTGTCAACCAACCTTAACCCTGATTGCGAGTCAAATGCACTATTTATTATATTGGGAAATGTTCAACATCTCTCAAACGGTAGCTACCCAATTACAAGCAGTGACCTACACATAGATACCCTATAGTTCTTTAATATCTCAGAAAATCGATCCATCGACCTGCGATGTCTTCTCTCTGGTGACAGTGTAAACCTGGTCCATCTCTGGAACTGATGGTGGCATCGTCTGAAGAAGCAGTAGCTGAATCATCTGAATTGCTGCTAGCTGCATAGTCTGAGGTGCTAGAGCTCCCACCGTCTGCTGAGTCTGATAACTTGTAGCTTCGACCATCTGCTGAGGCTGTAAACTGATGACTAATATGCTGGGCACAGCTGATCTCCTGATCTAGTCATATTTTGGTCCATTCCTAAACTCAAATATAGTTACCCCTGGTTTCAAATAGTCATTTAGGCAGACCTAAGTAACACTGCTACATGTAGACTGGAGTGGCAAGTATATACACAACAATTACATCAACCTCCTAGAGTAATTTAGCTTGACCAATATTTACTGAACATATAGTATGGTACATAATCCTTATGTGTAGGATAGTCTTTGTCCCCTGAAGCATAATCACAAGTGCCTCTATAACCAATTTTAGAATTGCCCTATCTTAGTATAAAAATGAACCATAGTTTTATAAGGAGAATATGTGGATTGAGACATGATCGAAAGAATCAATCGACGAGACCAAAGTCCATTCACGAGACAGGTACAAAGAATCCAACTATGGAACTACTTGACAGAATCGACCTCAATGAAGTGCACACGAATGCCGAAGCAGTCAAGCTCCCAACACACCACCAGGGCAACGCAAAGGATACTTTGGGAGAGAAATTTACCTCTTCGCATATTTTCCAACAAGCGTAACAGGCAACACAGTGGTTTTAAACTTTGCGATTCCTCGACGACAACTTGTTCTCAAAAATCAAACTTACAAAGTTTGCAGCCCAAAATAGACTATTATGTGTATAATCACTGGGTTGTTTTAAAGAAATCAACTTAAGAATCAAAGCCCATGACCTAGGATTCAACTGTCAAGCATTCATGGAAATCATGATTGCGATCCAATCCTCAGGATCCCATAAAAATGACTTAACTATTCCAATCAGAATTGAAGTTGCACTAGGATTTAATGAAGCTATGATATGCAATCTTATCTTATGTCAGCTTGCCATTCTTATTAGTATCTCAATACAAACAAATTTTACTAGATAGAATATCTTTCCATTCCATCAGATATTTTAATCATTTAAAAAAAATTCTCTATCGAGTGGTCGTGGATGCAAAGTTCAGAACTAAATTTCTGATTATTAATCATGATCAAATATTGAAGCAAATCATTGTGGTTCATCCACAGGCAATTTGATCTCTATAAGTGATGGAGCAAGATAACATAATTTTGGAGTAGTGGCTTTACCATCAAAAATTTCTAGTGAATAAAGAACACAACGTGATCATTTGATAATCTATCTGAACTGTTCAACAAGTTTTCGAATAAACTATTCACTAATTTCAGGGATTTGGAACAAGAGGTAGATTTTCTACATTTGGTTTAAAAGTTCATTGTAAAGGAGAAATTGATGAAAAAGAGAGATAAGATTTCTCTCAAGTCCTACCACTGAGTGTGTTTTAATATATGTCCCTACCCTTTCTTCCGCTACTCCCACAAAGCTGTCTATATATCTAGAAGGAGAGGTGCCAACACATTCTAAAATAGTGTGTTTATAGTTTCAAACGCAGCTCTATGAGTTTCAACCTCGCTCTGATACCAAAAATTGTCACGCCCCCCGTTTCCAACCTAGAGGGCATGGCTGCGGCAATAGTGTTTTCACTAGATGGACATTTAATTAGACAAGGATCTCTTCACTGGCACAAACAGGTTCAGAAGCTACTGCTAATAGTGGTTCAGCAGTTTTCATATTTGCTTCCAACTTCAATGGTGAGGGAAAGTAATGCCTCGTATATATATCAGGAAATGCTTGAACAACCAACTAAACAAGAACCAGATAGAGCTACTTGCCTAGAAAAGAAAGGGCAAGTCACTAACCTGACATTCCCTAAAAGTAACACAACTCTGGTGCAAGTTCTACTTCTGTTACGGCGCCAACAAACTCACTGTTCCAAAGCTACCTGAGCTTCTCAAATTAGAGGTAGATAACACGGTGAAGACGATAGACCAACAGACCTTTATGGAAATAAATACAAAGCCAGTCAAATATCCTATATCAGTTTCAAGCGCAAGAAACGTAGCTATTTCAGCTTTCAATGCTAACTCAGTTTCAAAATGGTTCCAAAGGCATTTCCAAACATAAGTATGGAAGTACCCCGGTCAATCCAACAACAATCTAAGCCTCAGTGAATATTTCAGATGCTTCCTTTTCAGACTTGAACAGAGGTAGGACGGGAACAAGGATAGTCTCAGACACTGAGGGTAAGACTCGAGAGAGATATTCAAACATAGATTCAAAAACAGATATTGTAACATAAATCTCAGATTTTTTTATTATTATTATTATTTTTTTACAATTACTTGTCTTGGAATGATGGCTGATTCATAGAGGGATGTGTTCCCGCAAAAAAAATAGGAACGTTGGTATTCATTTGAAAGAATGCTGGAATTATGGACAATTAGCAGAGTGAGAAGACTCTTGCTATGTTTGAGCAAGCTCCTGTGCTATGTAAATCATAAATTTATTGGTCCACTCTACTGTTTGCATTTGTCTGCATGTTTAGTTCATAAGAATGGACTCTGCTGATCTGGTCAAAGATAGTTTCATAATACATTGATTATTAGGTGCTTTATGATTATTAGGTGCTACAATTTGCAGTAGCTAGCTTATACTTTATATTTTCATCGTAGACTTTTCTGTTAGAATATACAAATAAAGGCATTAGATCGCGGTTGTTCAATGGTTTTGTGAAGTTTCATAGGGCAATAGGGCTTACAGCTATATTTTGTTTTTATTAGTAGTTATTCATAACCATGAACTAAGTGCATAATAAGAGAAGATGACATGATGCTTATTCTACAATGCTCTACTTGTACCCTCTATTGTTACTGTGGTCGTGGTCGTAAACCAAGATGTGTAATACACATGGAAGATGACAGAAATAGAGGATAGAAATATAAAATGAGATCTTTTCATTATGTAATAGATTCAAAACATTTGAAATTTACATGATCGTGTGATTTTAATGGTCAAACATATATGGCAATTAAATTGTGCTTGGTAATGAAATTTCTCTACAAAATAGAGATGTGGGGTTTGGTGTTTGATAATCAATTTAAGATCTTCATTCTTCTACAATATAAAGTCGAGAGTTAGAAATAACAAAAGAAGGGCAAACTGAAGACCCAACCAGAGTGCAGTTTTGATGTCAGGACATAGATTCACCATAAGCAAACTATAGTTCCATATCTGATCTAGGCTTGGGTTTGATTTTACATTGGAGATTTATGACTAAATCCCATATCTGATCTGAAATGTATTTACTAGTAATTGAGTTTGATTTTTGATAGATGAAGTCATTTACCCTTCCACATTCTCTATCAACCATTCAAAGATATCGACCAATAGGGGAACAGACTATCATGTATTTATAGTCTATCAATCCAACTCAAGCCTAAAGAATACTTAGCGGTCGGGTATAGGTAATAGTTTACTATTCAACTAAGCCAACATGTGTCTATACAACCATAAACAATGTACTACATACAAAGGATAGGATAATTATGAATGATATACCTAATCAATTCACTTACTTGCCGCCTGGAGAAGTCCGTTGCTGCCAAGTCCCAAAACACACGTCCAGAAAATGACTCCGCGAAAATAAATCCGTAAAATACAGATAGACCTCGTAAAACAAAACAACTTCGTCAACCCTCAAGAAAAAGACTCCGCAAAAATAAACAAATCTGTAGTATACAGATTGACCTCGTAAAAACAACTCCGTAAAATTCCGATAAACCTTGTAAAACAACTTCGAAATCCCACAGACACCAAAACAACGCAAAACCTCGCTCTGATACCAAAAATTGTCATGACCCCAGAGGCACATGCTTCCTCGAAAATCGGGCAGCATCTCCCCTGTACGGCGGACAATATGGGGTAAGAATACATATATCTCAACATAAAAGCTTAACCACATGCGGCTAGCATCACATATATAGAGGTAAACACAACCACGCAGTTTATATTAGAATAAGTGATAATGGGTGGCTCAGCCACCATAAACATAAAGTGAAACTACAATCCAAAGAGAACACCAAAAGACTCTGATAACGACAAAATCCGATAATGAATAAAATGCGACTACAAGTACTGAAAACCAACAACTAAACCGAATACCGAAAAATAACTCAACTCGACACTGGGGACCGGCAACTGGATCCTCTCCTGGCTCCAAGGAATACTTCTACCTGCTATCTGAAACAACAAAAAAGAAAGCAGGAGTGGTGAGTTCGGGTGGACTCTGCGGGTATATGAGTAGACAAATAAGCATGACATAATAAAGGTAAAATAAGTAGAGAACCAACAGGGTACAGTCCATAAGGAATATTAGATTTCCTAAACATGCATAGCATATATAAAACAACAAGATATAAAACCGAATAACAACTGATATAAAACAGAATATAACAATAGAACTAAGAAATACATGCATGTCAATCAAGTGCAACAACCATAGCTCATATAAATGCAACAATCACAAGAAAATGCATAAACGAAATACCTATGCACATGATGCAATGACATGTATCACCCCTGACGCTAGTCAAGCCGTCAACACATTCCATCTGTGTGACCGAGTGGGTAGGGCTGTGACAACTGTACGTACTCCAACAACAAATACCACATAAGGCGTGGTTGAGTGGACAGGATGCTGGGGAGTCTACACTCCAAACCCTGATACATAGGGGGAGCTATACAGCTACAATATCCCTCGAAAAATAACGGTGAGGGTGAGCCACCAACAGCTCATCCCTCTAAAAACAACGGTGAGGGTGTCACTGTTTGGCATAACAGGACAGGTGCTCGTACTCTAATAACTACCACGACAACAAGTGGTTGAGTGAATCGAGCAACAATATGTCTAACGACGGCTTAACCAAATGTAAGCCAACAGTCGTTAGTATGCAACGTGCAAGTATAGTGCATGCTATACGATGCACGAACAACCGGAGAAACAATGATGCAATAAAATCCAATGAGTATACGATGCATCAATACAACCTAACCAGAAATCGCAAATCAACGATTATGCACCTACACTAATAGGTAGGATATTTCTAATGCCAAATAAACCTAATTGTGTTTAATGGACTTCTAAGTACTCGCGTACAAGTGGTACTTTACAGAACAGAAAACCAACAGAGGACTGTACAGAAACGAATTTGGAATACTCGAAGATCAACGAAGAGTAAGTATCAACGGCGATGTTAAAACAACAAACGACAAAGAACAAGGTCAAGCAGCCTACTAGACATAAGATAGCCACGTTTTAAAGTAAACGAAACTACTTGAGTACAAAGGAGAAATACCCGTCTTTTATTGAAGAATTCCGTAAACAAGGACCTTCCACGATCAACCAAACAAGTCCGAATCCAAAGTCATGGTCCTGTGTCAAGGACTAAAGTTAAGCTACACCAAATAAAATACTAAACACGATTAGGACACATCCTAATTACAACATACATTCCCCAAAGTCTAGAACCTCCTAACTACCGAACTAAATCATGTGTTCACGACACAATATAGAACAAAAACTAAACATTTCCAACTTAATAACATAAATATTACCCAAGGCATCGCAACTCATCTTTTAACTAAATTAACACACCGACACCAAGTACAACTTAGCATCTCACTTAATCTACTACACTTCTCTGTACTCTAACAAAACATCAGAAAATCCATATACAACACTCCTCTCAACAATGTATCAACATACCTAAAACACCACTCATCCAATCAACCGCAGAAATCAATTAATAACAATCCTACTAAACACATTGATCACAAACAACTTTATAATCAGTCAGACTCCTCACACTGAAATTCAGTAACTATCTGCCCATAGAACAATCCTAATAACAACACACTTATGCTCTGTTTACTTAGAGGGATGGATTCGAAAATTGAGGAAAGTTTTCCATATGGAAAATTTTCTCATGTTTATTTCACCACATAGATAGATTGTTTTTCCTTTCCCTTGTTTACTTAGGATTAAATAACCAATGGATGAATTTATAAATCCATCAGCAGATTGATTTTGGGACTATTTTTTTTCTACCCAAATCGGACGGAAACTCATTCCTCCCTCTTTCGACCCATCTCTGCTTTCAATCACAAGAGTCACGGGCGTCGCTGGGCTCCTTGTTCAGCCGCTCATGCAGGCGACAGATCGGCTGCTCGCGCAGCCTAGACGACTGGTTGCTCACGCGACTTGTACGGCTGGCTGCTCGCCCGCTCACATCATCTATAGAAGTTTCCTTTCCCTATTTTTTCTGCAGAAAGTTGAAGAACGACCGAAAAAGGAGATGGATTGGAGGTAGCGCATCTTGATTGCCCAGACCGAAAGCAATTAATCCACTTATTTCTTCTTCTTCCCTCTTGCTCATCTTTCCCTGTCACACTTTATTCACCATTTTTAATCGATTGAAGTAATTGTAGCAGTTGCTTTCGATCCGTCTCCTTTTTATTTTTTTTCTTTTCCTTCTTCAATTTGTTTTTTTTTATTCTTTGAGTTTGGTAGAAGAATAGAAGAGAGGGGTGATAAATCAATTCTATTAGATGGGTTGCATCCACTGCGGCTTCGGCGATGGCGAGGGAGGTAGCTACCTTGACGCCAAAGATATCACTTTGACGACCAGGAGGCACTGGCCACTACAAGAGAGCTCAAAAGGGGAAGTTCTTGGGAGAAGATGACATGGGGGACAAGCGTCATGCTTTCTAGGGCTTGTGCGACCTTCGCCGCCGCTCGCCAACTCTGTTGTTTTCTTTTTCTTGCCCTCTTTTATGTCTTCCTTTCCTTTCCTTTCCTTTCCACAGAGATTTATTATTCATCTGTTGATTTTATTTTCCTTTCCTTTCCACAGGGATTTATTGTCCATCTGTTGATTTTATTTTCCTTTCTCTTCCTTCACTTCGAAGGATAGAGATTCCATTCATTTCTCCATTCACTCATCGAAGTAAACAGAGCATTAGTTTAAATAACTAAGAATAAAATATATCTAATCCACTGAGTTGAACCAAACTCATACATTTCACAATTCAATCAACAAGTAAACCTTACTTGTCGAGCTATTGATGCTTCAATCCTCTGCTTAGGTCAAAATGTAAAAATCCCCAAATTTGGTTGTGCCTACAGTGGATCAATGAGCAATCAACAATCTTTGCTTGATATTTCTCCAATTCTGACGACTCGGCACAAGAGGGGAAGGATCGTCGGCTGAAATCGCAAGAAGGAGAACTCGCACCGGCGAAGGGGCGGCGACGTCGAGCGAAACCGACATGGAAAGTGCGTGTGGTGGCGTCGGGTAGAGGTCCACGCGAGGCAAAGCGCGATCAGAGAGAGACGGGTTGCTCGGAGGAGAAAGAATCCGAAGAATGAGAAGAAAAGAGGGCGCGATGGGGAGAAGTTGGCGTCGACGGTTGCGGCGTCGAGCGTCGGTGGTTGTCGCAAGGGAAGCCACCGCATGAAAAGGAAATAGATTGGGAAAGATAGGATTTAGGGTTTTTATAATGATTTTACCCTTTTGCAAATAAGCCCTCCAATTTTTGGAAATTACAACTAAGCCCTTTAAAGTTTACAACTAAGCCATTTAAAATTTCGATTTTCAACACCTGCTATGCGGGAGAAAGGTCGTCCCAGACGCACTGAATAGTTACGGCGCTCAAAACAGAGCCTGGCTTCAGTAACTAATCTTGTTTCAACTGTTTGATGGCGCCATAAAAGTCCTGCTTCAGGGTCTTAAAAGCTTGGGCGGCCACCAGACCGGTGTATTCCTCTGACCCTAAAAATTTGTCTTTGTAGGCTGCCTCCATCGGAGATATGGGGGATACAGAGTCCTGGGGTTGTTGAGGGACCTAGAGCTCATCATCGGCTTTGGACTTCTTGAGGGACTCCACCTCTAGAAGCAATTCGGCGCCCCGGTCCTCCAGGCTCTTCTTGGCCGACTCCAAGAGGATAACATGGTCAGACAATTCCTTATTGCGGGCCTGGAATTGCTCTCGTTCCTGCGATAATTTTCGTAGGTCCTCTTCTAGACCCTTTTCCTTCTTAGATCTCAGGCGTTCCCGAAGCTTGTACCCGTGCAGGGTATCTTCAGCCGATATCAAGGAGGATAGGTGATAGAGCCCAATATAAGTGTCACGATGAGCCTCAAATTTAGAAATTTATAGATTGTAAGCCCTAGCTCACAAAATAAAATGTAGTAAAGGGGCCTCAAGTCGTGTTTTTTCCAAGGACTAGTTTAGGATGTTTGATTCAAGCTTGAATTTGTGTGTCGTCAAATGTTTTGGGGTTTTCGAATAATATGGGGGTTTGTTTTGCAACAAGAATGAAATAGCAGTAACAAACTGAGCTTAGCTAAGTAAGGAACGAAGTAAGAAATTCAAGAATCGCACTTAACCTATTCAAAGATAAGTCAAGGAAACTAGCTTAACACTAATTGAGAACTGAGCTATTCAATTGAATATTATGAAGCTAAAAACTCAAGAACTGATAAAACAGCAAAAGAACTTGAAATATTAAGCAAAATTGCAGAAGTTAAAGTTGGAACAAATTTTACTATGAAAATAAGATTTTTAAAGAAGCAATGCTCTGCTTGATCGGTCGACAGACCGATCGGATGCACTCCTGATCGGTCGACAGACCGATCAGATGATGCTTGGATCGGTCGAACAGACCGATCAGTGTCTGAAGTGTTATCGGATACAGAATTAAACTGCGAAGAACAGAATGCAAAAGTTGAAAACTAAACAACAGATTCACTCTCCAATCCAAGAACTATCTTGCTGTCACTCAAGATTCAACTAGAAACCCTCTAGCTCACACATCATCTGAAGCCGATTGCTCGCGGACGAATTGCGCAAGTTCACTGGCAAAGCTGAAAACTCCATCGAAACTCCTCTTGCTTGATGAATCTGGTGGCGCTGCTGGTTCAGGAACAATTAGAGTCCTTCAGAAAACCCTTCTGAATACCCCGACAGCTACGATTGATGAAGTTGAGCAAACAAGAGGCGATCGAGTGGAATGCGATGCTTTGGAGAAACCCTCTCCGCAGGGCCTTTCAACGACGAGTACCAATCACAATCCGCTTGGGAGATCGATCTCAGTGCTCTGAGATCTTGAATCAAAGTGTCCTCTGCTGTGGCTGTGCGATCCGATGAAGAAATGGAGAAGAAAACGCGAAGAACAGGAAGAACAGCTGCGACACGCGATGACGCCGAATTCTGAGGGATTTTTGTTTAAATACTTAGCAATGGACGGCTGAGATCGTCCTGGCTCAATCCAACGGTCGGATCTTCTTTGATTGCACCCTAAACTCCCAGATCTCAATCCGACGGTCAGATCTACCTCACCTCAGCTGGGATCACTCGGATCTACCATGGATGGCTCAGATCTCCTTGCCTTTCGAATGGACGACCCACAGTCTTCCAATGCTTGATCGTCTCAATCTGAGTCCGATTCTAGCTCAAACTTGACCCAACTTGACCTAGGTCCATGATCCTTCAACCTACAAAAGTCAGATTCAAATTAGATATCAAAACATCTCAAAATTGCAAAGATTTGCAATAAAACCCAAAATAGAATTAATTCATGGAACCTAGGGTTAATTCAAGGTAAAGCATATAAAATATGCATCAAACATGGGTTTTAGAGCCTAAAATAATCAACAAAATGATAGTTATCAACTCCCCCACACTTAAACTTGAGCGTCTCGCGCAAGCTAACTAAACATGTATCCTCTAGATTTTTCGCATTCATAGTTAGAAGCAGTTGAAAAGAAATTACCTAGAGTTGTCAATTCTCAAAAATCTAAGCTCAATGAACTAGTATCTTGTCCTTAAATCAACAACTTAGCATATTTCATCCTTCATGACTCATTGAGATGAACTAAACTCACAAAGCTTCTCAAGGGTATGTTTAGTGGCTCTCTTCCTAAATTCTACATTTTTGGTGAAGTGGAGCTCACTCAAACACAACATGGTTCTTGCACTACCATAAACCTGTTTATTATCTACTCTCCACCATCATTCATGACTTGGATCCACACCTAAAAAGGCGTATTAGAACAACTTAGAAGATATATGAAATGATAAGAATGGAATAAAGGTTTAGAAAATAGAAAAGTTAAGGGAATGGAAGACTTGGATACTCAAGAATGTTTCTAATGCACTTTGCCCTTTTTTATGATCTTCTCAATGAAATCAGAGTTGTGGTGGGTAGGTATCAGCTGATTTGGATGAGGAACAGTATTGAATTCAGGGTTCTATTTTGTGCCAACTTCACTGATCGGTCCAGAGACCGATCAGACATTTCCTGATCGTTCTGGAGATCGGACTGTGCCTCTTCTGCTCGGATTGGATAGCTCCTGATCGGTCTGAGTGACTAATCAGGCTCCTCCCTGATCGGGCCAAATCATCACTAGGTAGAAATAATTCATCTCAAGTCATCAATCTAGAATCCATAACCAAGTAGTACTCAAGCATCCAAGAATTTTTATCCATTAGCTCAAATCCTAAGTTTTAACAACCAAATTTAATTTGCTTTCAAGAGACTCTAAAATGATATAGAGAAAACCTAGAGGGATACATTTATTCCTACTCATTGATATAAGGTGCCAAAAGAAATAACATGGTATCTACAATGACTATTTATTCAATCTACACTACCTAAGCATTCATTATCAACAACTCACTTTAAAAAGAAAGATTGCTTTCTAGAAAATATGAAAATGATATATACAATGAAATTAAAGTGCAAGACAAATAAACTCCCCTTATGTTGGGTAGATAGCGTCTTTGATGTCCAATTCATCCACCTCTAGCTCCTTTAATTCTTCAAAGTACTTTTTGAGTCGGTGGCCATTGACTTTCCAAACAAAATTATTAGCTTCATCCTTTATTTCAACAACACCATAAGGAAAAATGTTAGTTACAAAAAATGGACCTTCCCATCTCGACCTTAACTTAGCCTTAATCAATTTGAGCCTTAACTTGTACAATAAAACCTTGTCGCCAATTTGGAATTCGTTCTTCAATATGTGCTTGTCATGAAAAATATTAGTCTTTTCCTTGTAGATCCTTGAGTTCTCAAATCCTTCTAGTCTAATCTCCTCAAGTTCTTGGAGTTGAAGCTTCCTTTCTTCTCCCACCTTAGTAGCATCAAAGTTGCAAGCCTTCACCGCCCAATATGCTTTATGCTCTATTTCCACGAGTAGATAAGTGTCATTTTGTTGATCATATTATATGCTTAAATCTGTGTTTGACCCATATTTTACTTGTGTAATTGTGGATTTGGCCTAGGTTTTAGGATTTGTATCCTTTTTGGACCTAATTGTAAATCTTGCTATATTTGGGTTGTTTTGTTACTTAATTTTTGATCTACTTTTGTAGGTTTGGCAGGATCATGGACCTAGGCCATGTTGGGTCGAAGTTGAGTCAAAAGTAGACTGGATCAAGTAATCAAGCTCCGATTCATTTGGACCGTCCGATGCAAGAACGGTTAGATCTAGACCATCGGAGAACTTCTGACCGATCCGAGCTGGGTTTAAGGATAATCAAGCGATCAGATAAAGATCTGAGAGTTTCAGCCCAATCGGAGATCATCTAGCCGTTGGATCACGATCAGAGTGATCTAGACCATTCATTTCAAATATCAGCTTGATCTGAGCCATCCGCTACAGATCTGGCAGATCCGAGCTACCACGAGGATGATCCTGACCTCTGATCGAGATCTGGAAATTTTGAATCAAATCGGACAAAGATCCACCGTTGGATGAAGCGGGATTAATCTCAGCCGTTCGCTGTTCAACTACTTAAACTGAAACAGAGTTCAGATCTGAGGGTCGCGACCTCATTTCTTCAGCTGAGTTCTTCCTCGTTCTTCTTCTCGTTCTTCTTCATTTCTTCATGGTTTTCTTCCAAATTTCTTCCATCAGAGGCGTGGCCAACTCGATCTCGATCCTGAAGCAAGATCTGGATCTTTGGAAGAGGGTTTCAGCGGAGATTTAAGCTCAGAAGTGCCTTGGAGCAGAGTTGCGTGAGGGTTTCAGCAGTTTCTGCAATTTGATCGATTCAATCACGATCGCGTGCCAATTTCTGCAATTGAAGCTTACTGGAGGGTCCTCTGGTATTCTTTGATCAGCATCAAATCATCATCCACCCTTGGAATCGCGAGATCGTGGAAATCGATTGGATCATTCCAGTTTGGTGCAATCTGGGAGCAGATCTGAAGTTTGAGTCATTCTTCCACTGATTTGCGAGTTCAAGGGGTTCTTGGCTTGCCCTTGCGTGACGAACAAGGTGGTTTTGAATCAAGGATTGGTCGAGTCTTATTTTAAGTGCATTTCTTTGTGTTTTAGTTGTAATTTCCTAGCATGTAATTTTGGTTCAGCAATTCTGTCTTGTTTCCTGCGAATTTCAGTTTTCAACTATGTTAGATTGTAATTCTGAGTTGTTTGAGCTTAATTAGGTTGTTAATCTTCGAGTTCGGTAAGTTAGGAACCTGTTTGGTGATAGTCGGAGTTAAATTTCAGTTTCAATGTAGCTTAAACTGTTGCGTGCCAATTCCTTGTTTGCGTGCCATTTCATAACTGCAATTGCATTTCAATGTCAGCATTTTTCAGTTTGTTGCATTTTTAGTGAGCTAATTTAGATAGTCTACGTTTGTTTAGACATTAGCTTCAATTCTGAATCATTGTTTAGCTTGGTAATCAAAAAATTCAATGTGTTTCCTAGCCAAACCTTGCGTATCAGCATTTCTCCCCAATTCTGAATTTGAGTTCAGTTTCGAGTTCTCTTTTAGCTTGTTTTCAGATTGCTAGTGTTTGGTTTATTCTCTTCATTTAGAGATCACATTTAGTGTGTGAATTCAGTAATCTAAGTGGTCCAGAATTGTTTCTGAATTTTCTTTTATGTAGCGCAGCATTTCTGAAATTTCTGAACATTCAAGTTTAGTTTTGGTTTGTGTCTTAAGTGACTACTTTAGGACTGTTGTCTTCATTCATTCTTGCCACGTTTTTCATTGATAGTTTGTCTTTCAACCTTGCAGTTGATCAGCTGAAATTCCGAACTGTTAGAATCAGTTTTAGCACAAAAATATCAGAGCTTGGCACAACAAATTCAGCTTGTTTGCCAAGCTGTTTGGGAATCTGTTTACATCAGTTTTCACTTGTTTTTATGGTATAAAATAACTTCTTGAATTCTATTGATATCTCCCTTAGATTCCCTGAATTTTCCTTGCATTTGTTAGCTTCCTAACTTGCGGTTAAGTGGAGTACTAGGTTTAGTTCCTTGTTTGCTTTGGTTTAACATTAGGTTGAGGACTAGGTGCCATCTCCTTGTTTAGTTCCATTGCTCATTTTCCCTTATTTCTATTTCGTTTTCATTCTCAATTGCAATTTAATTTTCGATCACAGCCCACAAATCCCAGATTTTATTTGAAACCCAAAAACATCGACAACACATAAACTCGAGCACGATTCATACAACTTGAGCTAGCCCTTGGAAAAATACGACCTGTGGCCCCTATATTACATTTTCATACTTTTGATTGTAAAAGGGTTTCCAGCTTTCATCTATAAATATCTAAATTTGTGACCCATATTCGTGACAGTCATTTTGGGTCCATCAAATTTTTGGCGCCGTTGCCGGGGAAATACACTAGTTGAGTTGTTTGATTTTCGCTCGTGTACTCATTTCATATTTTTCTTGATTCATTTTTCTTGCACTTACTGCTATACCTTCTGAGTTGATTTTATTTGATTCATTTTTCTGTATACTGGTACTGCGATTTGTTCTTATTTTTATGACCAGGTCTACAGGTGGTAATCTTGAGGATTTTGACCCTGAGATTGAGAGGACTTTCAGAGCTAGGAGGAGCCAGCTCAGTGCTTCAGAGGCTTTTGATATTATCCCTTCTCAGTCTATTCCTACTTATTCAGTTGATCAGATGGCAGACCACCAAAAGACTATGAAAGAATTGGCAGCACCAGACGCTTCATTCCAGTATTCTAGCATTGCCTACCCAGAGCTGGGTGGAGATTTTGAGCTCAGATCTGGACTTATTCATCTTTTGCCTAAGTTTCAAGGTTTATCAGGAGAGGATCCAAACAGACACTTGCATGAGTTTCATGTAGTTTGCTCCACTATGAAGCCTCAGGGCATTTCTGAAGAAGACATCAAGCTGAGAGCTTTTCCTTTCTCTTTGACTGGAGCAGCTAAGGACTGGTTTTATTACTTACCTACGGGGCATGTGTCTAGTTGGATTTCCATGAAGAAGGCTTTCTTAGAGAAATATTTTCCAGCCTCCAGAACAGCAATTATCAGAAAAAGTATCTGTGGCATTCAGCAGATAGTGGGAGAGACACTCTATGACTATTGGGAAAGATTCAACAAGCTTTGCTCCAGTTGCCCCCAGCATCAGATTAGTGAGCAGCTCCTCATCCAGTACTTTTATGAGGGATTATTACAGATGGATAGGATTTTGATTGATGCAGCAGCTGGAGGGGCTTTAGTTAACAAGACACCATATCAGGCCAGGGAGCTTATTTCAAATATGGCTGAGAACTCACAACAATTTGGAGGCAGGGCATTATCTACTCGAGGGGTTAATGAAGTTCAAGGGGTTTCTAATGATCAAAAGGAGATTAGTAGTGCATTATTAGAACTCACATCAGCTGTTAAGCAAATGGGTCTTCAGATTTCAAGTAAAAATTCAATTCCTTCAGCACCTTTACAATCAAGTCAAATGGTGATGAGTGTATGTGGTATTTGTTCTAGCAAGGAACACACTTCAGATTTATGTCCCAACCTACAACAAGATGAGTCAGTAGCAGCTTTGGTTAGGGGACAATTTCAAGCTAGGAACAACCCATATTCTCCTACTTACAACCCTGGGTGGAGAGATCATCCAAATTTGAATTATGGGAATTCTTTTTGCCAACAAGGCCCACCAAATCAACAAATCCAGCAACCACAACCAATTTTCCAGCAAGTTCAGCAGCAGCCCCAACAATCACTGCCACAAAATCAAAAATTTCAGCTTCCAAATCAACAATTTCAGCAGCCATTTCAAGGTTTTCAACAAGGCTTTCAAGGGAATCTGAGTTATCAACAACCATACCAACCTCCACAGCAACAAATTCAACATCCACAGCAAAATTTTCAGCCTTGGAACTCAAATTTTCAGCCCCAAAACCAAGCATATCAGCTCAACCAATTTCAGCCCTCACCACCACAAGTTCCTCTTCAAAATCAGAATTTTCAAGGGTATAATTCTCAACAAAATTCCTCAACATTTCAACATTCTTATCAGCCTTTCCAACAGCAATATCAGCCATCATTACAGCCCCAACAGTCCCAAAACCAACAAACACAACAAGGGAATCTTTTTGCCGCTATACAAAATCTTGAAAGGCAAATTGGGCAAATAGCTAAAGACTTAAATCAAAGCAAAGCTCAAGGATCAAGTCTACTACCTTCCCAAGCTGTTCCTAACCCTAAGGGGAATGTTAGCGCAATTTATTTGAGAAGTGGGAAGGTTGCATCAATTCCAAATGACCCAAGAGCTGAATTTTCAGAAAACAGGGCAGCATCTTCGTTTCCAACCCAAATCAGTGCCGAAACCACTCCAATTTCAGTGGATACCACCCCTAGCTCGTGCCCAACTTCTTTATCTAGCAATCCTCCAATTTTGGTGGAAAACGAAGTACAAAACAGTGGCGAGACAGTTCCTACAGCAGCTACGGAAAACAGGGCAGCAACAAAAAAATCAGCCCCACCCATTTTAGTTCATGAGGAGGAAGTATCTATTCCTTTGCCTTTTCCAAATGGGAGAACTCCAACCAGAAGACAAGGGGAAGAGGAGAAAGCAAAAGAGTACAACGAATTGGTAAAACTTTTTAGTAAAGTTGAAATTAATGTACCCTTGCTGACAATGATTAAACAGGTTCCTAAATATGCGAAATTTTTGAAAGATCTTTGTGTTAACAAGAGAAAGCTTAAGGAGAATGAAATGGTCAGCATGGGGAAGAATGTTTCATCACTCATCCATGCCATACCTCAGAAGTGTGAAGACCCTAGCATGTTCACTGTATCTTGTGAGATAGGAAGCACCACTCTACATGATGCCATGCTTGACTTAGGAGCTTCTATTAATGTCATGCCCAGGACAGTCTTTCAGATGCTTGGCATTGGACCTCTACAGCCCACTGGAATTATGATTCAGTTAGCAGACCGGAGTCAGACCCGCCCGGCAGGAGTAATTGAAGATGTGTTAGTTAAAGTGAAAGAATTGATTTTCCCAGCGGACTTCTACATTCTAGACATGGAGGGAGAGTACCTTGCACGTAGATCCCCACTTATTCTTGGAAGGCCTTTTCTGAAGACTGCAAGAACTAAAATTGATGTATATGCTGGCACCCTTTCGATGGAGGTGGGAGACACAGTGGTCCAGTTTAGCATTTTTGATGCCATGAAGGATCCTAAGGGGAATCACTCTATTCTGAGCATAGACACTGCAGAAGAGATTGTTGAGGCACCGTTCATTGCTGACGATGGTATTTTTGACATAGTGAGAGGAGAGCTGGTTTCAGAGGAGGATTCATCTGATTTTTCTTGTTTTGTATTTTGTGATGATATTGTTTTTGATAGCCCTATTCTTTTTAATGATGTTGTTGCAGAGATTACTCAGGAGGCATGCACAGGAGATTATTCTATAGGTGTAGGGGATTGCACAGAGCCCCAGGGACCACCACCACCTTCAGAAAGTGTAGGGACTTGCATGATTGGAGCAAGTACCCAAGGATCACCTACTCTCCCTCCATGTCTAGAATGTAGAAGTCCGCTGGGAAAATCAATTCTTTCACTTTAACTAACACATCTTCAATTACTCCTGCCGGGCGGGTCTGACTCCGGTCTGCTAACTGAATCATAATTCCAGTGGGCTGTAGAGGTCCAATGCCAAGCATCTGAAAGACTGTCCTGGGCATGACATTAATAGAAGCTCCTAAGTCAAGCATGGCATCATGTAGAGTGGTGCTTCCTATCTCACAAGATACAGTGAACATGCCAGGGTCTTCACACTTCTGAGGTATGGCATGGATGAGTGATGAAACATTCTTCCCCATGCTGACCATTTCATTCTCCTTAAGCTTTCTCTTGTTAACACAAAGATCTTTCAAAAATTTCGCATATTTAGGAACCTGTTTAATCATTGTCAGCAAGGGTACATTAATTTCAACTTTACTAAAAAGTTTTACCAATTCGTTGTACTCTTTTGCTTTCTCCTCTTCCCCTTGTCTTCTGGTTGGAGTTCTCCCATTTGGAAAAGGCAAAGGAATAGATACTTCCTCCTCATGAACTAAAATGGGTGGGGCTGATTTTTTTGTTGCTGCCCTGTTTTCCGTAGCTGCTGTAGGAACTATCTCGCCACTGTTTTGTGCTTCGTTTTCCACCAAAATTGGAGGATTGCTAGATAAAGAAGTTGGGCACAAGCTAGGGGTGGTATCCACTGAAATTGGAGTGGTTTCGGCACTGATTTGGGTTGGAAACGAAGATGCTGCCCTGTTTTCTGAAAATTCAGCTCTTGGGTCATTTTGAGTTGATGCCACCTTCCCACTCCTCAAATAAATTGCGCTAACATTTCCTCTAGGGTTAGGAACAGCTTGGGAAGGTAGTAGACTTGATCCTTGAGCTTTGCTTTGATTTAAGTCTTTAGCTATTTGCCCAATTTGCCTTTCAAGATTTTGTATAGCGGCAAAAAGATTCCCTTGTTGTGTTTGTTGGTTTTGGGACTGTTGGGGCTGTAATGATGGCTGATATTGCTGTTGGAAAGGCTGATAAGAATGTTGAAATGTTGAGGAATTTTGTTGAGAATTATACCCTTGAAAATTCTGATTTTGAAGAGGAACTTGTTGTGATGAGGGCTGAAATTGGTTGGGCTGAAATCCTTGGTTTTGGGGCTGAAAACTTGAGTTCCAAGGCTGAAAATTTTGTTGCAGTGGTTGACTTTGTTGCTGTGGAGGTTGGTATTGCTGTTGATAACTCAAATTCCCTTGATAGCCTTGATGAAACCCTTGAAATGGTTGCTGAAATTGTTGTTGGAAAGGCTGATTTAGGGGCTGAATTTGTTGATTTTGTTGCTGTGATTGTTGGGGCTGCTGCTGAACTTGCTGAAGCATTTGTGGTGGTTGCTGTGATTGTTGTTGAGGTGGGCCTTGTTGGCAAAAAGAATTCCCATAACTCAAGTTTGGATGATCCCTCCACCCGGGGTTGTAAGTAGGAGAATACGGATTGTTCCTAGCTTGAAATTGTCCCCTAACCAAAGCTGCTACTGACTCATCTTGTTGTAGGTTGGGACATAAATCTGAAGTGTGCTCCTTGCTAGAACAAATTCCACATACACTCATCACCATTTGATTTGATTGTGGAGGTGCTGAAGGAATTGAATTTTTACTTGAAATCTGAAGACCCATTTGCTTAACAGCTGATGTGAGTTCTAACAATGCACTACTAATCTCCTTTTGATCATTAGAAACCCCTTGAACTTCATTAACCCCTCTAGTAGATAATGCCCTGCCTCCAAATTGCTGTGAGTTCTCAGCCATATTTGAAATAAGCTCCCTGGCCTGATATGGTGTCTTGTTAACTAAAGCCCCTCCAGCTGCTGCATCAATCAAAATCCTATCCATCTGTAATAATCCCTCATAAAAGTATTGGATGAGGAGCTGCTCACTAATCTGATGCTGGGGGCAACTGGAGCAAAGCTTGTTGAATCTTTCCCAATAGTCATAGAGTGTCTCTCCACTATCTGCTGAATGCCACAGATACTTTTTCTGATAATTGCTGTTCTGGAGGCTGGAAAATATTTCTCTAAGAAAGCCTTCTTCATGGAAATCCAACTAGACACATGCCCCGTAGGTAAGTAATAAAACCAGTCCTTAGCTGCTCCAGTCAAAGAAAATGGAAAGGCCCTCAGTTTGATGTCTTCCTCTGAAATGCCCTGAGGCTTCATAGTGGAGCAAACAACATGAAACTCATGCAAGTGTCTGTTTGGATCCTCTCCTGATAAACCTTGAAACTTAGGCAAAAGATGAATAAGTCCAGATCTGAGCTCAAAATCTCCACCCAGCTCTGGGTAGGCAATGCTGGAGTACTGAAAAGAAGCATCTGGCGCTGCTAGTTCTTTCATGGTCTTCTGGTGGTCTGCCATCTGATCAACTGAATAGGTAGAAATAGACTGAGAAGGGATAATGCCAAAAGCCTCTGAAACACTGAGCTGGCTCCTCCTAGCTCTGAAAGTCCTCTCAATCTCAGGGTCAAAATCCTCAAGATTACCACCTGTAGACCTGGTCATAAAAACAAGAACAAATCGCAGTACCAGTATACAGAAAAATGAATCAAATAAAATCAACTCAGAAGGTATAGCAGTAAGTGCAAGAAAAATGAATCAAGAAAAATATGAAATGAGTACACGAGCGAAAATCAAACAACTCAACTAGTGTATATCCCCGGCAACGGCGCCAAAAATTTGATGGACCCAAAATGACTGTCACGAATGTGGGTCACAAATTTAGATATTTATAGATGAAAGCTGGAAACCCTTTTACAATCAAAAGTATGAAAATGTAATATAGGGGCCACAGGTCGTATTTTTCCAAGGGCTAGCTCAAGTTGTATGAATCGTGCTCGAGTTTATGTGTTGTCGATGTTTTTGGGTTTCAAATAAAATCTGGGATTTGTGGGCTGTGATCGAAAATTAAATTGCAATTGAGAATGAAAACGAAATAGAAATAAGGGAGAATGAGCAATGGAACTAAACAAGGAGATGGCACCTAGTCCTCAACCTAATGTTAAACCAAAGCAAACAAGGAACTAAACCTAGTACTCCACTTAACCGCAAGTTAGGAAGCTAACAAATGCAAGGAAAATTCAGGGAATCTAAGGGAGATATCAATAGAATTCAAGAAGTTATTTTATACTATAAAAACAAGTGAAAACTGATGTAAACAGATTCCCAAACAGCTTGGCAAACAAGCTGAATTTGTTGTGCCAAGCTCTGATATTTTTGTGCTAAAACTGATTCTAACAGTTCGGAATTTCAGCTGATCAACTGCAAGGTTGAAAGACAAACTATCAATGAAAAACGTGGCAAGAATGAATGAAGACAACAGTCCTAAAGTAGTCACTTAAGACACAAACCAAAACTAAACTTGAATGTTCAGAAATTTCAGAAATGCTGCGCTACATAAAAAAATTCAGAACCAATTCTGGACCACTTAGATTACTGAATTCACACCCTAAATGTGATCTCTAAATGAAGAGAATAAACCAAACACTAGCAATCTGAAAACAAGCTAAAAGAGAACTCGAAACTGAACTCAAATTCAGAATTGGGGAGAAATGCTGATACGCAAGGTTTGGCTAGGAAACACATTGAATTTTTTGATTACCAAGCTAAACAATGATTCCGAATTGAAGCTAATGTCTAAACAAACGTAGACTATCTAAATTAGCTCACTAAAAATGCAACAAACTGAAAAATTCTGACATTGAAATGCAATTGCAGTTATGAAATGGCACGCAAACAAGGAATTGGCACGCAACAGTTTAAGCTACATTGAAACTGAAATTTAACTCCAACTATCACCAAACAGGTTCCTAACTTACTGAACTCGAAGATTAACAACCTAATTAAGCTCAAACAACTCAGAATTACAAACTAACATAGCTGAAAACTGAAATTCGCAGGAAACAAGACAGAATTGCTGAATAGAAATTACATGCTAGGAAATTACAACTAAAACACAAAGAAATGCACTTAAACTAAGACTCGACCAATCCTTGATTCAAAACCACCTTGTTCGTCACGCAAGGG
>JAGFNQ010003443.1:0-154126 GCA_024364735.1 Boesenbergia rotunda
TCTTGGGGATGACTAGAGGCTAATCTAGTTTGCCTTGGTGTTGGTGGTGCTTCGTGAATGGGCTCACTAGACACAAGTTCAGCCTCAGGATCCGGCTGATCTATGGATTGTCTAGGCTCACCGTCATCGGATTCATCACCATCAACAACATTTGGACTTTCATTCAAACTTAGTCTCCTAAGTTCGAATTGGACTTCATCTTCTGGTTGACCATTGACTTTTGGAATTTCTTCAAATACAACATCAGAAGATTCTTCAACTAATCTAGACTTCTTGTTGTAGACTCGATAGGCTTTGCTAACGAGGGAGTACCCGACTAGTATCCCTTCATCAGCCTTTGCTGTGAACTTCCCAAGGTGGTCCTTGGTGTTTAGGATGAACACCTTACAACCAAACACCCGAAGGTGTTTAACTGTAGGTGGTTTCCCAAACCAAAGCTCATGGGGAGTCTTTCCTAAAAACCTATGAATGAGGACCGGTTTTGCACATAGCAAGCTGTATTTACAGCTTCGGCCCATAAGTAACTCGGGAGTGAGTACTCATTAAGCATGCTTCGTGCAGCCTCTTGTAGAACACGGTTCTTCCTCTCTACAACACCATTTTGTTGTGGTGTTCTAGGAGTAGAGAACTCATGTCTATACCCTCTATTGACAAAATTCTAAAAATCTTGATTTTGAAATTCACCTCCATGATCACTTCTAATTGTCTTAATTGTTAATGATTTTCATTTTCTACTCTTCTACAAAAAGAAATGAAAACATCTAAGGTTTGGTCCTTATATTTTAAAAAGTAAGTCCATGTATATCTAGTGAAATCATCAATGATCACAAAGCAATATCTACTTCCATTCAATGATATGATAGTACTACAATCAAATAGATCCATGTGAAGTAAATCTAATGCAGTAGAAGTACTTACAGCGCTTTTACCTTTATGTGCAGATTTTGTTTGCTTACCCATTTGACATGCATCACAAAGTTTGTCTTTTTCGTACTTGATGCTTGGTAAGCCACGAACTAACCCTTGTTGGCCAACTTCCGGATGTTCTTCAAATTCACATGTGCAAGCCTCCGGTGCCAAAGGGTGGACTCTTCTTCTTTTGATATGAAACACTTAGCAGAAACATTAGTAGCACTTTTAAATGAAACTTGATAGATATTGTCTACTCTTGTTCCTACTAGTACCGTGTCCAAAGTGTCATGTTGTCTAACTAGACATTGACTTGGTTGAAAGTCAATTGTGTAACCCGTGTCACACAATTGACTGACACTTAGGAGATTAAATTTCATCCCCTTGACTAGAAGGACATTTGAAATTCTAAGACATTCGGATATTTGAATGTCTCCTATTCCTATGACCTTAAGACTACCATTGTTACCAAATGAAACATTACCTCTACTTTTCTTGTGAAGTGTGGTAAACAATGATCTATCCCCGGTCATGTGTTTGGAGCATCCACTATCAACGAACCAAGTTGATAGATGCTCCCCCTCAATCATAACCTACACAATTCGAAAAATAGAAGTTTTAGGTACCCAAACCTTGGGACCTAAAGCATCAACTAAACAAGACTTAGGCACCCATGCCTTGACAACTTTCTTTTGACCCTTGGGTGTCCTAGATTGTCTCATATCAGTCCTAGACATCAAGGATACGAATGAGGGTTCTTTGGGACGGTAACCAATACCGGCCCTATTGTAGACTGCCCTTTGGGCATTCAAGATCATGTCTAGGGTTTTAGAGCTAGTTGAGAACTTCTCAAGAATATTCTTGAGTCTCTCAACTTCACTCTTTAATGATTGGTTTTCTTCTACTAGCAACTCATCATGCAAACCATTTACATCCTCAACCTTAGAGGATTTCAAATTTTCAACCTCAAGTTTCAAACACTTAATCTCATCCTCTAACAATTCAACATGCAAATCATCAATGTTATCATCCCTCGATAATTTCAATTGATCAATTTCTAATTGCAATGCTTTAACCTTATTTTTTGACTTCTTAAGCATACTAGTTAAACATGCAATTGCTCTATAACACTTTTCAAGTTCGGGAGAAGTTACCTCTTCATCATCCGAAGATGATGAAGCCGCGTTTGATGAGTTGGAAGATTCATCACTGCTCTCTTGATCTCCCAATGCCATGAGTGCTGCATGGCGAGTGCTCTTCTCCTCCTTCTCTTCATCGGATGAGCTTGAGGATGACTCATCCCAAGTGGCCTTCAAGGCCTTCTTATTCTTGGATTTCTCCTCCTTCTTCTTTAGTTTTGGGCATTCATTCTTGAAATGCCCTTTCCTACCACACTCAAAGCAAGAGGCATTAGTCTTATCAAGTTTGGCTTCACTAGAGTTACCTCTACTCTTGAAGCATCGACCCCTTCTCATCATCCTTCTCACAAAGTTTGCTATCTCGGAGGATGAGGAGCCGTTGTCATCTTCTTCGGAATCGGACTCGGATTCGGAAGAGGATGAAGATGAAGAGACCTCCTTCTCCTTCTTCTTCTCCTTCTTCTTCTTGTTGGATCGGTCCCCTGCAACTAAGGCAATCCCCTTCTCCTTGGGGCCTTTGTTAGCCATTTCATGCAATTCCATTTCACAAAACAAATCATCTAACTTAACAATGGATAAATCCTTGGATACTTTGTAGGCATCCACCATGGATGACCACAAAGCATTCCTTGGAAATGTTTTTAGTACATATCTCACAAGGTCGCGATTTTCGACCTTTTCATCAATCGAATGAAGCCCATTGAGGACTTCCTTGAACCGGCTATGGAGCTCACTTACCGTTTCATTCTTCTTCATGGAGAGATTTTGGAGTTGATTGAGGAACAAGTCCCTCTTGGCGAATCTTGAATCTCGGGTGCTCTCATGAAGCTCGATGAGCTTGTTCCACAAGTCCTTTGCACTTGTGAAAGGACCAACCTTGATGAGTTGGTCTTTGTTCATGCCGCATTGTAGAGTGACTACCGCCTTCGTGTCGGCTTCACTCTTCCGAGTTTGTTCGGCTATCCACCGCCATGATTCGAGTTCTTTGCCTTCATCATCCTTAGGAGGGGTGAATCCCTCCTTCACCGCGAACCAAGTGTTGATGTCTATCTTTAAGTAATATTCCATCTTCGATCTCCAATATTGGAAATCAGCGCCATCGAAAAATGGAGGTCGGGTGGTGGAGAAGCCTTCCCTCAATGCCATGGATGTAGCTCTCGGTTGTTAATCCGCAAAAACAGAGCCCCAAGCTCTGATACCACTTGTTGGAACCTGGATGGCTAGAGAGGGGGGTGAATATAGCCAAACACTTGGACTTTTAGCACTTAGCGAATTCTGCACTCAAACTTATCAGTAGCACAGCGGAAGAATCAATGGAAACAAAGCGGTGCAGAAAACCAAAAATAGAGAACAAAAACAAGCAAACACAACTAGCAGGATCGCTAACAAGGAGGGTTTACAAGGTTCGGGGATAACTTGCACCTACTCCTTGGTGTGCTCTTAAGGTGGGCGATCCCTTGATCGTCGGCAAATCAAGCCCCGGTTAACACCGGATAGACAGCAACCTCCTTCTCGGTGGAGAAACCTCTCCACAGCGATTCAATCACAGATATATGTTTAAGCAAATGAAACACGAGAAAGATCTTACTTAGCCCTAGCGAAGACAAGAACACAGCAAGCTCCCTCAGAGCTCCACCCAGCGACGATCTCACGCAAGAGCCTTCTCCTCGTGTCTTCTCGCTGTTGGACTCGGAGCTTCTTGTTCCTTCCTTCTAGCGCTCAAGTAATGAATGGTTGCTTCAATATTGCAGTAGCTTGCTCAATGTGATGAAAACTTCAGAACACGCAAGCAAGTTGTGGAGAACCCAAAGGCGCAGCAAGAACTTAGTTCACAAAAACTTGAACTCTAGAAAATTATCTGCTCAACGAAGCCTTCTTCCGCCCTTTTGTTTCTCCACTCAGCACCAGGTGACAGCATCTCCTGCAGCCTCCAGCTGCTTCCCTGCCAACGCCAGCTACCACTGAGCCCTCCCTGGACTTCCTGAGCTCCCCTCAGCCAAGCTCCAGTCAGCAGCTCCAGTCTGCAGCTCCAGCCGTTGCAACCTGAGATGGAAAACGAACAAACCTGCTCCAAGGAAAGCCTCCATTGACTTCTCCTTAAGTGTTTGAATCCTTCCCTGTCACCTGCAGCTTGATCAGAGTATTAGAATAGCATATCACACAGCAAATCATATATCAGATGTTAAGCGCAGAGAATCGGATACGTTCAGACGCGATCAGAGCGTCTGACAATGCATTTTGAATTAAAGTGATCGGTCACCAGACCGATCCAGGGCTTGTGGGTCGGTCATCGGACCGATCCACCGCTTCGTTGGGACTCCCAGCTCTCGCGGCAACACAAGCTTGATCGGTCACCGGACCGATCAGAGTGAAGCCTGATCGGTCACCAGACCGATCAGAGTGATTCCTAATCAGTCACCCAGATCGATCATGTTCGATGAATAGTAATCTCGGAAATCATATCCTAAGTCTCTGATCGGTCACCGGACCGTTCAGGAGCTGATCCACAGGGGAACTCAACTCACTGTTCACTCCCTGATCGGTCACCAGACCGATCAGGAGTAAGGCAGTGAGGAAGTTGCTTGCTCCCTGATCGGTCACCAGACCGATTAGGAGCCAAGCAACAGGGCAACAGCTTGCTGCCTGATCGGTCACCAGACAGATCAGGAGCCACACAGTAGGTTCCCAACCTCACTGTGCGCTCCCTGATCGGTCACCAGACCGATCAGTCATCGCTGGATCGGTCACCAGACTGATCCACGAAGGAGCAGCTTGTCAATATCCCTGATCGGTCACCAGACCAATCCAGGGGCTCCAACCTAGCCCTCCAAGCTAGGGTTTCATCCACCTTAGCCCTCCAAGCTAAGGATTTTTCACCTAACCCTCCAAGTTGGGAATTTGCTCCTAACCCTCCAAGTTAGGACTTTTCACCAAGCTCTCCAAGCTAGGACTTTTCACCCAACTCTTCCGGATTAGGATTTTCCAAACCTAGCCCTCCAAGCTAGGACCTGACCCTCCAAGCCAGGACTTTTTCACCTAACTCTCAAAGATGGGAATTTGCACCTAACCCTCCAAGTTAGGACTTTTCACCTAGCCCTCCAAGCTAGGACTTTTCACCCACCTCTTCCGAATTAGGACTTTTCACACACCTAGCTCTCCAAGCTAGGATTTTCAACACCTAACCCTCCAGGTTAGGATTTTCCAACACCTAGCCCTCCAAGCTAGGATTTTCCATACCATGCCTGATCCCCGACCAGGACTTAATCATAATCATCATAATCAACCTAAACTAAAATCGATGTCAACACCAAAACAACAATCAGGGTCAGACTGCATCAACAAGATCAACATGAAACCCTAACTTAATCATATTGACACACACATCAAAACCCATGATCATCCCGATCATACTTGGGCCGATTTCCCCAACAATCTCCCCCTTTTTGATGTGTGACAATATGTTTAAGTTAGGTGCAAAAACAATAATAACAATTGAAAATTAAAGACATAGCACATTAAGAGACATAAACATGCCCTCCCCTTTAACCTATGCCCTCCACATAATTTTCAATTTTTCACAACACCAAATTAAGTTAAACCTAACTTAAAACCACAAGTTCTCTCCCTTTGACACTATCAAAAAGGTTATCCTAAGCAATCCTAACCCTAGGGTCAATGAGAACACCTTTCCATTTTTGAAAAACCCCCAGAAATCAGAACCCAGCATTACCAGTCGACTGCTCCTGCATCAGTCGGCTGGTCCCTGCAATTTACAAATCCACAGAAAGATCAGCCGACTGCCCTAGTGGCAGTCAACTGATACACTCCAAACTGAATGTCCTAGCCGAAATTCAGAAACCTCTAAAAAATTCTACAAAATTCAAAAAATTCCGAAACTTTGCAAACATATTTGTTATGATATATTCTACCCTAGAAAAATATAGTTTCGTGAAAAATACCAAATATGCTTGACTTTTGACAAAAAAAACTCTAATTCTTTGAAAATGCTTCATTTTGTATCAACTTTCTATCCTAAATTTGAACCTATATGTTTCCCAAGTCTATCCTATATCATTTAAAACATAGAATTATTTTCAGATCTCCCCCTTCTTTTCATATAACTCTTCATGATGAAGCACATGATGAAACCTCCCCCTTTTCATCCCTTATCCATAGATAGATATACATATATGAAAATTTTCCTATGCCCATAATAGCAAGATAACATCATTCCATATGAGCAATATTAAGTTATGAATTGAAAACTCATATAAGCAATATGAAAGCATAAATAGACCGTTTCATATAAACTCATACTAAAGCATAAAACAAAAGTGTCACAAGGGTCATAATCTCGACGTTTCCAAATATTACAATACCAAATTAAGTGTTTGAGAGATAAAATATAAAAATCCAAGCAACACACTCTCAACACTAGCACCACCAAATCAACCTGAACTACATGTCATCGCCTGGAGGAGGAGGAGGAGGAGGGGCCTGATGCATGAGGTTCCACTACTGCATCATCTCATACATCTCATCCTGGCGCTGCTGGATGTTAGTAGGAGCCCTAGAGCCAATTATGTGATGATTGACTAGGGATTTTTTGTATCATATTCTATCATTAATAAAGGCATGCTTGGTTATTATACTTACTGTATTTTGTGCCAAATAACTAAGTATAATAATGTCCTTGTGTAGTAGGTTCTTATCTACATTATATCGATTGGTTGAATCGATAGTGAGATAATGTAGAGAACACTACAATAAATTATTCCTAGTCAAGCATTAATATTCAGGGACAATATTAATTCATAGAGACTAGCATGTATGTCAATTAATGACATGAGCTCACAAGTCATGGATATGTGATATCAAATTGACACATGGGTATACATTAGAGAATGTGTACTGAATTGATCGGCCATAAGAAAGTTTCAAAGATTGTCATATGAGTGTCATAAACTTTCTCATGTGACTATTGGTATGAATAGTCCTTAGACCTGAAGTCACTACGGTTCCCTACATAAGGAGTTATGTACTTTGGTATCGTCAAACGTCACCCGTAACAGGGTGGACTATAAAGGCGATCATTGAGTATGTAATGAATTATACGGAGGGATGTGAGTGATGTAGATGGGATATATCCCTCCCATATGACGGGAGTGATATCTGTGGGCCCCTTGATCGAGTAGGACTACTGAAACGCATGACCATGCTCAAATGAGTCAATATGAGATATTGAGCTCATTTGTTTGAGTGAGTCTACTTGGGGATCAAGAAACACAAGATTGATTGAGGATGACACGGTCTATGCCTCATTGGTCAATTTAGATATCAAGGATAGAAGGACAAGGTCATACATTATCATAGTCACGGAGGTTTAGTCGGATCTCGACTTTTCTTGTTACTTGGGTAGCAATGATGCATTGCTAGATGTCACTCATTGCTTATGTGTCTAAAGTGTTTAGGCACATTGCCAACGTCGCGAGAACCTATTGGGTCACACACTAAGGACACGATGCTTCGGGAAATCTAATTGGGAGATCTGAGCCCGAGTTGGGAACTCGGGAGATCTGAGTCGGGAGCTCGGCACTCGGCAGACTGAGCTGGGAGCTCGGCAGACTTAGTCGGGAGCTCCGCACTCGGCAGACTGAGTTGGGAGCTCGGCAGACTGAGTCGGGAGCTCTGCACTCGGCAGACTGAGCTGGGAGCTCAGCAGACTGAGTTGGGAGCTCGGCACTCGACAGACTGGGCTGGGAGTTCGGCAGACTGGGTCGGCGTTCGGCAGACTGGGTCGGAGCTCGGCAGACTGGGTCGGGAGCTCGACACTTGGGAGTCTTGGTCGGGAGACCTAGTCGGAAGCCCGAGAGGCCCGGTCGGAATTGCATGAGGAAATTCATTAAAGTGTTTAATGAAGGAAAGAGAAAAGTCTCTCTTCATTGGATGAAGAAGAGGTGAAGAGTCACATGAAAAGATGTACTCTTTATTGGCTTTAATGAAGGGAAGTCAAAGAGACAAAAGACTCTTCATATTCATGGGATGAATATAAAAGAGGTTCTAGTCATTTTGAATGGAGTGAGTGTGCTTTTCTTTCTTCCCTTCCTCTCTTCTTCCTCTCCTCCCTCTTGGCCGAAACCCTTGTGGGTTCTTGGTTGTCTTGTGAACTACCTCAAGTTGCTAGCACAACTAAGGTAGTTCTCCCGAAGTTGAGAGATTGTGTCCGTGTGGATACGAATAGAGGCACGGACACTTGAATGTGCAAGAGATCCGGCGCATCTTGGACGAGCGGGATAAGAAAAGGGTGAGCTCCAAAGGTATATCTTCTTTAGAAGTAGATGTAGATAAACTTTGTATGAATTTTTCTTTCGCATAGATCGCTCGAGGGTTCTTGTTTTCACTCCTGGTGCTATTGAAAAGTCTAAAAGTCCTCCCTAAGACCATGTACCTCTGACTGTAGTAGGGAGAACTGCTCCTGTGTAACCCCAGCAGCAGCAGCAGCAGCCTCCTCCTCATCTGAATTAGAAGAAGCAGGATGCTGTCGCCAGACCATCACCCCCTGCTGACTCTCAATCCCAGCCAGAGAGAGCTACCTAGAGCTGATCTAGTCATAATCCTTGGACAAACTATGCATCTGACCTCTAGTAGTGCTAATGCCTCTAGACTTGAAAAATTCGATCAAAATGTGGTAGAATGGCATGTAGATTTTTCCCTTGACATCATGTGAAAAATGGACAATGGAAGCATATATATGTAAGGCGATGTCAATATCTAACCTTCTCTCTAGTGCATACATCATCACCAAGTGAGACAATTGAATCTTCGACCTTCCCTTGGTGACAATCGGTAAAATGCAATCTAGGACAACTTTATATAATACATTGCTGACTGGACTCATGCGTCTAGCTTCAAAGATGCGCTATAGATGAGGTCGAGGTCTTTCAAAATAATGACGATGGATGAGGTCGAGGTCAAGGTTACATTAGGAAGGGTGAAAGGCTCGATGACTTTTGGAAAACATATAAATGTATTATTAGAAACCCTACACCTTCAAAATACTCCAAATACTGCAGATGAAAAGTGGATGGTAACTCCTGCTACCATGGACTCCTAAGTCCCATCATCAGGACTAATGCATGTGAGATTAGCATAAAATTCTTTGCACATGTCAACGTTGAGATAATGCTGACAATAAACTACCTGCTCTAACCCGAAATGGGTGATCATCTCAACAATGTGAGGGGCATTTTCTTGGAAATATGACCGATTAAGATACCTACAATTCATTAACACAAAATTAGCACTTGCAAATCTCCGTCGGCATTCCGTGGAACAAAATTGAGGTGCCTCAGGATCTGCAGGACGCTGTTGTGATGGTCCCTCACCCATCCTTCTCTTTTGTACAACTCTAAGATGTAATTTACCCATGCATGTACCAAAAATTACCCCATAAAGAAGGAAAACAAAGAAAAACATGCAACATGGGATAAGTTAGTCATGAATCATGAACTAAACATGAAAAATATGTTGGTGCAGAATGCACCCAAGTCAAACCTGTGTTTTGATAATGGCAACATAGGTCAAAAGTTAAGTCTTTATTATTTTTCTAACAAGTTAATCTAGTGTGCAGAGAAAGCCCTAGCGAAGGACTGCTAGGTACTGGCGAAGGAATGCCAGGGAAATAAGCCCTAGCGAAGGACTACTAGGCACCAGGCGAAGGACAGCCTGGGACTGAAGCCATAGCGAAGGACTGCTAGACAACTGGCGAAGGACTGCCAGTTTACAAGACCTGACAAAGGACGGTCAGGTAAAAGTCCAACCAGAGGAACAGTTGGCATCAGGTAATTTCTCCCGAGAGGAGTAGGTGAGGACGCGTTCCCCGTCGAGGGAACAGTAGGCGTCGGTTCGACCTAGGGCTCCATTTTGGAGACCAAAGTCAGAACCAAGACAGCTAAGGCTGTATAATCTAATAACTTAATATATTGTTGTGTTTTGTACTAACCCTGGATGCAGGACCGAAGGAACGTGTGACTGCAGCTCAGAAAGCCTCAAAGGAGAGAGGCAAGGACTGGGTAGGGCGCCCGGAGCGACCCGGGCACCCCCAAGGGCCATACAAAACAGGTAAAGCAAAAAGTGGCTCGAATACATACTGGGCCGGGCGCCCCCGTGCTTCCGGGCGCCCCCGCTGCTCCCGGGCGCCCCCTGCATCCCGGGCGCCCCCATGCGCATACCTCGAACCCAAAAGCCTTCGAAGCCAGAAGATAAACTTTGACCCGGTCAATGCGAGCGCCCCGAGCGCTCCGGGCGCCCCGGTCAAAGCCGATCCAGGGGATCAGACGCGACCGAGAGCTCTGCGGATCAGAGGCCACATGGGGGGGCGCCCCTGACAACCCGGGCGCCCCCAGGCCCTATATAAAGGGCCCTCGACCCCAAGCTTCGAAAACCAATTCACTCGACGCCTCAAAGCTCTTCTGCTCTCGCGCCTTGCTCCGGAAACTCTCCAACTCGAGCCGACGACGTCCCGCTGCTCCGAAAAAGTTGATCTACTCCGGACGTCGGTAAAGAAGAGCGTTCTTTTTATTTACTGCACTTATCTTTGTAATTAAATTTTGTAAACCTTTTTGCGCCTATATAGAATTGCCCAAAGTAAACGGTCAACGACCTTGGGCCTTGGAGTAGGAGTCGACGCAGGCTCCGAACCAAGTAAATCGACTGTGTCTCTGTGTCTTGTTTTTTTTAATTTCCGCTGCGTACCTACTCTTACTCAAATCCGAAAGTTTACCGATATTCACCCCCCCTCTATCGGTTTTCTCGATCCAACAAGTGGTATCAGAGCGGGGAAGTTCAAACTTGGTGCAACCACCAGTTTGAAAATTTCTTTTCGGATTTTCTTTATAATTTTCGATTTTTTTTAAATACTTTTTCGTACGAATTTTTTTGTTAATCGAGGTTGGTGCAACACCCCTCGATATTTTATTTCCCTTATCCAGCACTACTAATCCAAGACCTAGTCTTGGAAAATTTATTTTTCTGTTAGTTTTTTGTTACAAATTAAAATGGCCATGCAAGAGGGATTCAGCACCGCCAGGCCTCCACTTTTCAGTGGAGAAGACTTTTCTTACTGGAAAAGTCGTATGGAGGTCCACCTGAAAACTCAGGTGGATATGTGGATTATCATCCAGTCCGGTCTGGAGATCCCCAAAGACGCCGAAGGAAAACCACAAAGCTACTCCGAATGGGACAACTCCCTAAAACGCAAGATAGAAGCCGACGCAAAAGCAACACAAACCCTACAATGCGGGCTGACAAAGGAAGAGCTGAACCGCGTGGGCCCCTTCAACAGTGCAAAGGAACTGTGGACAAAACTGATCGAGCTGCACGAAGGGACCTCAAATACTCGGATCAGTAAGAGGGATCTGCTACTAAACAAACTCTACACCAACAAGATGGCCGACAACGAAACAACAGCCCAGCTCCACGCACGAATCCAAGAGGTAATGAACGGTCTTCACACAATAGGTCACAAGGTTGAAAACCGTGACCTAATAAGGTATGCTCTAAACGCCTTCCCTAGAAATACCTTGTGGGCATCGATGGTAGATGCATACAAGGTCTCTAGGGATCTTTCTAAAATAAAATTGGATGAATTGTTTTCCGAACTAGAACTGCACGAACAAACTAACACCAACGTGGTCGAGAAAGGTATTGCTTTCGTTGCAGGTAAAACTGGAAGGACAACAAAGAAGAAGACTGAACCCGAACCTGAGTCTAACTCAGACTCAGACTCAGAAGACGAAGAAGGAGAACAAACTAAGCTGGTCCGGCTCGCTCGAAACTACTACAAGGAGCTGAAGAACCGAACCAACAAACGGAAAACTGGCCGAAGAAAGGACGAACCAGCTGAACCCGCAAACAAGCCTAATGTGACCTGCTACGAGTGCAAGAAAAAGGGCCATTACAAGTAAGAATGCCCTAACCTAAAGGAGACAAAAAGGACGAGAAGAAAGAAGGCACTGCAAGCAACCTGGGACGAATCGTCCTCAGAAGAAGAAGAAGAGGCACCCCAGTCCAACCTCCTAGCTCTGACCGCCTCAGATAAAGTCGAGACTGAGTCAGAAACAGAACAAGAGGACGGCGAGCTGACCTTCACAGAAGACGGAGAAATTAAGGTAACTGGTTTTAATAGATCGCAATTAAGTGAGTTAATTTCATTTCTTTCCCGAGATTTGGCAAAAGCCAAACTCCGAGTCGAATCCCTCCGACAGGAAGTAAAACTCCTGAAAGAGGGAGCTGACTCTAAACCCTTAACCGAGAAGGTTCAGGAAGGAACTCCTACTCAAGTTGAAAAACTTGAAAAGGAAAACTCCTCCCTGAAAACTCAGGTTAAGGATCTTAGATCAGCATTAGAACAATTTACATCTGGTTCCAAGGGTCTTGACATGATCCTTGGAAAACAGAAATCAGTTCTAAATCGATCCGGACTGGGCTATAGAACCAAATCCCGGCAAAGATCATACTTTGCTGTACTGAATCAGTCCAGAGGTAAAGTTCAGGCATGGGTATCTAAACTGTGCCTGAACCAACCGACTGGATCAAATCAGTATTGGATCCCCAAGGACAAGATTCACATCTTGCCCAACCATCACCGTGGCTTTCGCCCAGGGGGAGCCAAACTGAAAACTATTTTCATTATTAGATAAACTTGTTATTCTTGATTTAAATTGCTTGATTGATTGTTTATTTAATTTCTGCAATATACCATGCTTAGACTTAGGCTAGCTTAAGGACTAAACAAACTTAGCTGAAATTTGACAATATAGTATTGGGTGGAGGTGAGATGATAGTACGTTAGGGAAGCCAATTTGGCGGAACTAGCCGAAGCTACCGATCCAAGACCCAAACTAGTTAGACCAGAAATTTTTCAAAGAATTTTTGAAAATGAAATTTCATTAAAAGGCTTTGTCAAGGAAAGGGTGGATGATCCCATAAGGCTACGGCCAAAGAAGGCCTAGTGCCTCGCCAAGACCTGGAAGCCAATTTCTGAAATTCAAATTCAAATTTTTTTTGTCAAATTCGAATCTAACACAAAATTTCAGTTATTTGTAAATTTAAACATTTTTTTTAAATTAATTATTTTCAAAATTAATTAAGTTGTTAAAATTTAATTGTTTTCAAAATTAATCAAAATTTTCAAAATAATTTTAACTATCAAAACCTGTCTTACAAAACCTATAAGGTTAACGTGATTGAAAACCCTAGATTTGGGTGAGACAGCAGGATTAAGACTAAGTTGGAAACTCTTCTACCTATAGGATGAGATATTCTTGTATTTGTCAAAATCATGGTCAAACCATGATTAATATAGTCAAACCATGGTCAAAGCGGTCAAACCACAGTCAAAGCAGTCAAAGCATGGTCAAACCAATTTAATCATGGTCAAAAGATGACAAGACATAAAGCTTGTCCCTTTCTATACAAACCCGGGCGCCCGGGACCACACGGGCGCCCCCCCCCCATAGCTATTTCGTTCCCCGAGACAGAAAAGCTGCCTTGCCCTTGACCAGGGCGCCCGGAACCACGCGGGCGCCCCCATCACCTCCAACGCAGCAAAAGCTGCAAAGCGCCCGGGCTGTCCCAGGCGCCCCCAGCAGCCAAAAGTTACTGCCTGTGGCAGTAACCCTGACCAGGGTGCCCGGAAGCTGCCGGGCGCCCCCATGAGTTTGCCTATAAAAGGCACCCGAACCTCCTTCACTCCCCACACCAAAATCAACCTTCTTCTCCACTTCTTACTCTTCAAGAAGACCTTGCAAGTCCTCTTCTTCAACTATGCCTCCCCGAGCCGTCCGGTATGATTATTATTATTTTTATTGCATTTAAATTTAATTCATGCAATATCTTTATGCTTCCTTTAACTCTTTTAACTTAGAAGACGCCGACCGAACCCGGCCAACCCCGGTGCCCAACCTAGTCCCGACCCTAGATTTCCTAATCTAGAGTTATGTAATAGGTTTGGATAAACAATCTACAAGCCTATTAAAACGAGCTATCTCAATAGGCACTTTTTTACCCAATCATGCCCTGTCGCCATTAACATCATCAACTTCTATCAATTGGACAATCTTGTCTTCTGCACGCATACCATTAATGAATCTTTATGCGCAGAATTTTACAATAATATTATTCAACAAGATAATCTTATGTTTCACACCACTGTCCAAGGGATTCCTTTGACCATCACCCCTACTCTGTTGAACCGCTTTCTAGGACTGCGACCCTCACAGTCCACATTCTGCTATTATCCTCCTAGGAACCCCCCATTTGATCCTCCCTACTCAGAGATTACCCTAGATACCATTCACTCCTATTTCTTTAGGGCAGACCTCCCCGCAAACAGACGCTTCCTAGCTGTTGAACTTCAGGCCCAGAACTATGCCTTGTATAGAGTTCTGGTCCGCTGTATCCTACCACTTTCCACCAGAGACCTAGGGACTATGCGACCCTTTCATGCTTTCCTTCTTTATGCCCTAGTCCACCACCTTGACCTAGACATTGGACTCCATATGTTTCATACCATTTTGCATGCGTCCAGTGTCACGACCCAGGGACGAGTACGGACACCATATTGCCACATCATCACATCCCTTCTTCATCACCACGGTCGGGACATTACCGTTGGTGAAATTACCGCTATGACCGACTTTGACGAAATAGGATTTAGGAACTTTTCCTTAGCGGGTCTAGAGGTGTCGGCCACCGGGGTTCTTAGTTGGAGACGACAGCAGGCCGGAGCACCAGTCGACTCAGACGAGGAGGTTGAGGTCGACGTCGGAGATCTAGCAGCAGCAGCCCGAGCGCACATAGATGAGCCCGCTCCACCGACACTCTACGATCGAGTGACTCAGCTAGAGACCCGTGTTCAGAGCCTCCGAGAGGAAGTGGAGGCCAATCACGCTGAAGACATGGAGACAAATCTGGGCTACTACAACAGTTACATGAGCGCCCTTCGAGCCGAGAGGGAGGCCAGAGAGGCAGAGTATCATGAGATGATGACTCTATTTCGATCCTGGCAGCCAGGCTCCTCCTATCATCCCGGTCCTTCGTCTTAGAGTCACTTAGTATTGTACCTATTTGACTGCCCCTACTCAGTAGGGTTGACTTGGGTTTGACTGTTTGACTGTATCTGAACCTTGATTACCTGCTTTATTTTCTGTTGACCAGTTTATGAGTACTTGTTCTATTTGCAATTAGGATTGTGCTCTGTAGAATAGATTAATTTTTTTTCCCAACTTGATTTAAAATTGGTTTTAAAAATAATTTTGAAAAACTGTTTTACTTAATTTCAAAATCAGTTTTCATTTTTTTACTTAGTTTTTTTTGCAAAACTACCCCCTTTAAAAATTTAGGTTTTTTTTTCGAAAATGGACTTAGCCTAGGCCCTAACCCTAGAACTGCATGCACCTATAGACTTAGAAGCCAGCATCTCACAAGCACCTTAGGGCACTTTTGATAACCTAGAAAGGGTTGAGATGCTTAGGTCTTTGCCTTAATTCAAGATGCTTTAAGTCAGTGCATCTGCAGTAATTGGGGCACTAAATACAACTTAAACAGCAATCCAGTTAAGTGTCAAGTTTAGAAAATCTAACTTGAACAGAAATACTTAACTTGACTAACCCTAGCAAAAACTACTGTTTATAACAGTTAGTAAGTAGCTAATTGGGTTAGACAGATCCCTACAGAGAAAATTTATTGATTTTGTGTAAATCTAATTATGAATTGGTTCAGTACAGCAAATTCTTATTTATTTCCTTTATGCAATCATATTTATCTTGTTTTGATATATGACAAAGGGGGAGAGATAGGAAAGGAAAGAGAAAAATTAACTTTTACTTTTTCAAAATTTTTCCTTTATTCAAAAAGGTTCAAAAATATACTTATCCTTTATTCAAAAGCTTAAACTTTTTGAAGAAGTACTTAAGTTCTTTTCCTTTATTTAAAAAGGTTCAAAAATATACTTATCCTTTATTCAAAAGCTTAAACTTTTTGAAGAAGTACATAAGTTCTTAAAGCTTTCAAAATCTTGCCTAAGTACTCCAGTTTCAAAAGTTCTTAAAGCTTTCAAAAATTTTGCCTAAGTACTCTAGTTTCAAAATTTCCGAAAGCTTTCAAAATGCTGCTAAGATTTTTTTACTCAAGCTTTCAAAATTTTGCTAAGTACTCTAGCTTCAAAATTTTTTTTCTAAGCTTTCAAAATATTGCTAAGTACTCTAGCTTCAAAATTTTTTTTCCAAGCTTTCAAAATATTGCTAAGTATTCTAGCTTCAAATTTTTTATTCAAGCTCTCAAAATTTTGCTAAGTACTCTAGCCTTTAAAAAGTTTCTTACTTAAGCTTGTCAAAAATTTTTTAAGTACTCTAAAGCTTAAGTTTTTCAAAACTGTATTAAAACTGAAATTCTTACTTAAGCTAACATTTTCAAAAAGTTTTCAAGTACAAGTAAAGTTTTTTTTAACCCCGCGAATTTTTGAAAAATCTAGAGGAGATTCCTTCCAGGGGGAGGGAACAAAAGTTAAAACATTTTCATGTTTTGCTTAAACTTAACTTTTTGAACTAGGGTTGCCATAAATCAAAAAGGGGGAGATTGTTGGTGCAGAATGCACCCAAGTCAAACCTGTGTTTTGATAATGGCAACATAGGTCAAAAGTTAAGTCTTTATTGTTTTTCTAACAAGTTAATCTAGTGTGCAGAGAAAGCCCTAGCGAAGGACTGCTAGGCACTGGCGAAGGAATGCCAGGGAAATAAGCCCTAGCGAAGGACTGCTAGGCACCAGGCTAAGGACAGCCTGGGACTGAAGCCCTAGCGAAGGACTGCTAGGCACCAGGCGAAGGACAGCCTGGGACTGAAGCCCTAGCGAAGGACTGCTAGGCAACTGGTGAAGGACTGCCAGTTTACAAGACCTGACAAAGGACCGTCAGGCAAAAGTCCAACCAGAGGAACGGTTGGCATCAGGTAATTTCTCCCGAGAGGAGTAGGTGAGGATGCGTTCCCCGTCGAGGGAACAGTAGGCGTCGGTTCGACCTAGGGCTCCATTTTGGAGACCAAAGTCAGAACCAAGACAGCTAAGGCTGTATAATCTAATAACTTAATATATTGTTGTGTTTTGTACTAACCCTGGATGCAGGACCGAAGGAACGTGTGACTGCAGCTCAGAAAGCCTCAAAGGAGAGAGGCAATGACTGGGTAGGGCGCCCCCAAGGGCCATACAAAACAGGTAAAGCAAAAAGTGGTTCGAATACATACTGGGTCGGGCGCCCCCACTGCTCCCGGGCGCCCCCTGCATCCCGGGCGCCCCCATGCGCATACCTCGAACCAAAAGCCTTCGAAGCCAGAAGATAAACTTTGACCCGGTCAATGCGGGCACCCTGAGCGCTCCGGGCGCCCCGGTCAAAGCGGATCCAGGGGATCAGACGCGACCGAGAGTTCTGCGGATCAGAGGCCACGTGGGGGGCGCCCCCGACATCCCGGGCGCCCCCAGGCCCTATATAAAGGGCCCTCAACCCCAAGCTTCGAAAACCAATTCACTCGACGCCTCAAAGCTCTTCTGCTCTCGCGCCTTGCTCCGGAAACTCTCCAACTCGAGCCGACGACGTCCCGCTGCTCCGAAAAAGTTGATCTACTCCGGACGTCGGTAAAGAAGAGCGTTCTTTTTATTTACTGCACTTATCTTTGTAATTAAATTTTGTAAACCTTTTTGCGCCTATATAGAATTGCCCAAAGTAAACGGTCAACGACCGTGGGCCTTGGAGTAGGAGTCGACACAGGCTCCGAACCAAGTAAATCGACTGTGTCTCTGTGTCTTGTTTTTTTTAATTTCCGCTGCGTACCTACTCTTACTCAAATCTGAAAGTTTACCGATATTCAACCCCCCCCCTCTATCGGTTTTCTCGATCCAACAAAATAAACCACACAAGTCGTTACCGTTTTCCCCCACGTTGCATGATGAATGTTGATGAAGATTGATTCAAGGAAGATGCTCTTCTTGCCCTAGACTTAGATCTGAGTTGGCTGAAGACTAGGAATGTGATTTTTGGGTCTTGGGAAGGCTTGGAGCAGTAGGGGAAGTTGAGGGAGGAGTGAAATCACAGGGGGTGGCGCTGAAACCCTAGGTTCGGCCACCCCCTGCGCGGCTGCTCCTTTTAAATTAATCACAGATCAGTTGACTGCCCCTGGGTCAGTCGACTGATAAACCATACAGAATGATCAGTCGACTGATTGGGGGCCAGTCGACTGATGCCTTAGAAAGCCTAGTTTCTGAATTGAACTGGACCAGTCGATTGATTCTGAAACAATCGTCCGATACCCTAATTCCAATTTTTTGTCCTAATTTCATATACGCATAATTAATTCTATAAATCTCCAAAAAATCTAAAATTTCGTGGAGAGATTTGTAATACCTATGTCTACTTGGGAAAAATATATTTACAAGTAAATCTATTGCCAATCCCAAGTTTGTCATGAAATTCAACACTATCTAATTTGTTCAATTCATCCTTGGCCTAAAGTCCTAGTTTCGATCTCTTCTTGATGTGTCTTCTCATCCTCAACCACAATGCATCCCTAGCATTGATTTATATGACATCTACACATTGAAAACTAATTTTCATGCAATATAGTCTCATCTTCATTTTTAATCCATAAAGCTCCCTGTTGATGTGTCAAATCCCTACGATTAAGACTTAAGTGAGTCTTCCAAATCCTTTGGCACATTTTTCAATCCATCTAGTCCCCTAGGAGAAATTCTCCCAAGATCCATTGGCCATGGATCCTATTTTGACTCCTAGAGCTATCCTTTGAGCTCTTACCTGTAAGATGTGTATGCTAAAAGACATGATTTCTTTATATGAACATCTTCATTTTGAAAATAGAAGCACAACTATACTAGGTGCATGTTTATATTAGTACATGCATGAAGTCCAATTACTTTGCATTGTAGATAACATGGTGTGTGGTGTCACACGAAAGATCATGTTATCAGTTCCTTGCTTAGTATAAATAAGAGGCTCACAACCGAGATAGAATTGGGCAACCCATCAGAATCGTTGTAGTGTAATTAGGTGTGGTTAGTCTTGACCATAGAATTACACTAGTATGCTTTGAGTACATTGAGTAGGACTAAAACCTGAGGTTATCTAATTTGTACTGACTCGATAATTGGATAGGACCTCAAGATTATATTATGGAGTATGATCCCTTAATCCCGATATAATAACGGATATATATTATTAACTATTATTTCTTTGATTTACCAATGGGCGAGATCTATTTTGTTAAATCGATAGGCCTGGTAAGTTACAGAATAATATTAATAATATGATGTGCTATTGATTATTGACGGAATCCGTATCCTGGTGAGTCGGGTTGATGATGCCTCCTTGATGAGCTCGAAAGGTTTATCATGCTAAACCCTGCAGGTGGATTTGATCCGGCATGATGATAAGGTCGAGTAGTACTAGTCAAGGACTTAGAGGTTAATTAATTTGAATTGTTAGTAATTTAAATTAATAAACCGGCATTCAAGATCTTAAACACGGGGGATGGATGACTCGTAATAAGTGGAGCTCATATGTAAATATGGGGTTGGTGAGGTAATTCAATGAGGGCCCTTTAGTGGAATGGATCCTCATTAATGGACCGGGTTTGGATCCATTAGCAGGCCAAGATCCAACTCCTCCTCATGGCCCCTATCGTAGCCCTATATATACCCCTTGGTGGTATGGAACCAGGTTGATGGTTAATCCGATTAATCCAAGAAAACTCATGTAAACCCTAGTGGCTTCTCTCCTTTTCTCCCTCTCCCTCTCCCTCTCCCTCTCTCTCTCTCCCTCTCCCTCACAGTGTGCGGCGGCAAAACAGCAGCTCACCTGCTGTTTTTGTTTCCACTCACAGGCTGTGCATGCAAATGGGTTCTTCTCCACGCACAGGCTGGGAGAAAACAACAGCTCACCTGCTGTTCAAGCCGGCGTTTGCTGGGAGAAAATGCAACCTGCTCACCGGCTGGTTCTTCTCCACGCACAGGCTGTGCATGCAAACTGGATGCAAGCAGCGATCCATCCAGCTCAAGCTGGCGTTTGCTATTGGCTGCGAGAGAACGCAATCTGTTCTCGGTCTTGGCTGAAGGAAGCGAACGGGAGACATGGATGCGCACCTCACAGCCGGCGTTTGCTGTTAGTTGAGGAGAAAACAAATTGCTTTGTGCAATTTGTTTCTTGGATGAAGGAAGCAAACGAGTTGAACGAAAGGGAAACGACGTTTGCTGTTGGCTGAGGAGAAAACAAATTGCTTTGTGCAATTTGTTTCTTGGCCGAAGGAAGCAAACGGGTTGGTTGAGGGAAACGTCGTTTGTTGTTGGCTGAGGGGAAATCAAATTGCTTCACGCAAATTGGTTCTTCGCTGAAGGAAACAAATCAGATGGAAGAGGGAGAACACAACTTGTTGGTTGGCGGAGGTGAGAATTAGTAGGGATTTGTGTTTGGATTATTTTCCTTGCAGTGGCCGGCGACATCCCTTTTGTTAGGGATTGATTGGCGCAAGGAGAAGGGATTGACTTGGTGACCACGGGTCTTGGTAGATCGTCGCCCACACTGTTGATGTAGTCTGACCCTGATTGTTATTTTGGTGTTAACACCGATTTAAGTTTGATTTGAGCCAGGTGTTTGGAAATCCTAGTGAGTGAAGCTATGTTGAAATCCCGGTGAGTGAAGCCGGGTCCTGGTGAGTGAAGCCAGGTGTTTGGGAATCCTAGTGAGTGAAGCTAGGTTGAAATCCCGGTGAGTGAAGCCGGGTCCTGGTGAGTGAAGCCAGGTGGTTGAAATCTCGGTAAGTGAAGCCGGGTCCTGGTGAGTGAAGTCAGGTGGTGGAAATCCCGGTGAGTGAAGCTGGGTCCTGGTGAGTGAAGTCAGGTGATGAAAATCCCGGTGAGTGTAGCCGGGTCCTGGTGAGTGAAGCCAAGAGATTGAAATCCTAGTGAGTGAAGCTAGGATGAAATCCCGGTGAATGAAGCCGGGTCCCGGTGAGTGAAGTTGAGTGACCAAAACCCTGGTGAGTGAAGCCAGGTCCAAGCTTGGAGGGCTAAGTTGAAGTCCCAGTGAGTGAAGCTGAGCATGAAGTCTTGGTCCGAGGGATCAAGCACGAGTCAGAGATGGGCCGGAGGCTTATTCTCATGACTTAGAGGGGATTTGGCCTTCCCTGGATCAGTCTGGTGATCGATCAGGGAAATTAGCACGGTGCTCCGTCGTGGATTGGTTTGGTCACCGATCCAGCGATGACTGATCAGTCGGGTGACCGATCAAGGAGCACACAATGAGGTTAGGAACCTACTGCCCGACTCCTGATCGGTCCGGTGATCGATCAGGGAGCAGTCAGTTCCCTCACTGTCCGTCTCCTGATCGGTCCGGTGACCGATCAAGGAGTAGACATTTTCCTCGCTGCTTGGCTCCTGATCAGTCTGGTGACCGATCAGGGAGCACACAGTGAGTTGAGTTCCTCTACTGATCAGCTACTGATCGGTCTGGTGACCGATCCACGACCTAGGATCTGATATCTGTGATTACTGTTCACTCAGAAGTGGACCGATCAGGCTTGAGCCTGATCGGTCAGTGGCTATCCTGATCAGTCTGGTGACCGATTAGGATTCACTCTGATCGGTCTGGTGACCGATCAGGCCTGTGTCATCGCGAAAGCTGGGAACCCCAATAAAGCGGTGGATCGGTCTGGTGACCGACCCACGAGCCCTGGATCGATCCGGTGACCGATCACTTTAATTCAAAATGCACTGTCAGACACTCTGATTGCGTCTGAACGTATCTGATTCTCTACGCTTAATCTCTGATACTCGATTTTCTGCTTGATATGTTGTGCTAATGCTCTGATTAAGCTGCAGGTGATAGGGAAGGATTCAAACACTCAAGGAGAGTCAATAGAGGCCTTTCCTTGGAGCAGGTTTGTCCGTTTTCCATCTCAGGTTGCAACGGACGTTGGCACTGGCTGGAGCTGCTGACTGGGGCTGGTCTGAGAGAGGCTCAGGGAGTCCAGAAGAGCTCAGTAGTGGCTGGTGGTTGCAGGAGAGCAGCTGGAGGCTGCAGTGAGGTGGTGACCTGGCAATAGTGGAAGGACTTAAGCGCTTGGTGGCGAACAAGTCTTCACAACTCTGATTAGTAACACAGCATGCTTGTGCTATCTGCTGTTCCATCATCTTGAGCAAGCAATTCTTGAAGCAACCATCAGTTACTTGGGCACTTGAAAGAAGGAACAAGGAGCTCAGGAGAAGAAGGGTGTTCTTGCGTGAGATCTGCGTTGGGTGGAGCTCAGGAGAAGCCAGCGTGTGTTCTTGTCTGTTCTAAGTGTGCTAAGTAAGATCTTTCTTGTGTTTTATCGTGTTTAAAACTCTATCTTTGTTGAAGCGCTGTGGAGAGGTTACTCCACCGAGAAGGAGGTTGCTTATTATCCAGTGTTCACCGGGGCTTGATTTGCCGACGATCAAGGGATCGCCCACCTTAAGGGCACGCCAAGGATTAGGGGCAAGTTATCCCCGAACCTTGTAAACTCTCCTGTTAGCGTCCTTGTTTTTGTGCTTAGTTTAGAGCTTTAGGTCTCTGCATACTTTGTTTTTCTTGCTTTCGCTGTGCTACTAAACGTTTGAGTTGCAGAAATTTCAAAAGCGCTAAGTTTCGGTGTCTGGCTATATTCACCCCCCCCCCCTCTCTAGCCATCCAAGTTCCAACAAGTGGTATCAGAGCTTGGGGCTCTACTTCAATGACTTAACATCCGAGAGCTAATAAAGATGACCTTGGTAAGAGAAGGGTTTAGCACCAGCCGACCTCCACTCTTCGACGGCGCTGATTTTCCATACTGGAGGTTGAAGATGGAGTTTTACCTCAAAACCAACCTCAGCATGTGGTTTGCTGTCAAGGAATATTTTTCCACTCCTAAAGATGCTGAGGGAAAAGAGATGGACTTCTCAAGTTGGTCAGCAGATCAAATTCGGAGAGGTGAAGCCGATGCGAAAGCGGTGGTAACTTTGCAATGCGGGTTGACCAAGGACCAACTAATCAAGATTGGTCCCTTCACAAGTGCTAAAGACCTTTGAAACAAAGTCATTGAGCTCCATGAAGGAACCCAAGACACCCGGACTGCCAAGAAGGACCTCCTTCTCAGCCAACTCCAAAATCTATCCATGAAAGAGGAAGAAACTGTAAGTATACTTCATGGTCGGTTTAAAGAGATACTCAACGGTCTCCACTCCATCAATGAAAAGGTAGAAAACTGAGACTTAGTAAGGTATATTCTCAAAGCCTTCCCTAGGAATTCCTTGTGGTCATCCATGGTGGATGCCTACAAGGTTTCCAAAGATTTATCTTTTGTTAAGTTAAAAGATCTATTTTGTGAAATGGAACTACATGAGATCTCTAACAAAAGTTCAAAAGAGAAAGGTATTACTTTAGTGGCAGGTGACAACAAGAAGAAGAAGAAGGGGAAGAAGAAGAAGAAGGAAGTTTCTACATCTTCATCTTCATCCTCATCCGAGTCCGAATCCGAGGAGGAGGGCATCTGGTCTTCTTCCGCCGAGATGACCAACTTTGTTAGAAGGATGATGAGAAAGAGCCGGCGCCTCAAGGGTAAAGGTAACCCGAGTATACTTAAAATTGGTAAGTCTAATGTTACTTGTTTTGAGTGTAGCAAGAATGGATATTACAAGGATGAATGTCCAAAGTTAAAGAAGAAGAAGGATGAATCAAAGAAGAAAAAGAAGGCCTTGAGGGCCACATGGGATGAATCGCTCTCTAGTTGATCCGAAGAAGAGGAGGAGAAGAACACTCATAACTTTGCCCTCATGGCCATAAAGGATTCAAATGAAGAGGAGAGTGGAGACGAATCAAGCTCCTCAATCGCGCCTTCATCATCTTCGGATGATGAAGAGGTAATCTCTCCCGAGCTAGATAAGTGCTATAGAACCATTGCATGTCTAACTAGGTTGCTTAAAAAATCCAAGAACAAAGTTAAATTGTTGAAATTGGAAGTAGAAGAATTAAAATCCTCTAGGGTGGAGGATATTAATGATTTTCATGAGAAATCCTCTAAGGATGAGGATCTTGATAATTTGCATGTTAAGATCCTTGAAAATGAAAATAAGGACTTAAAAAGCAAAGTTGAAAATCTCAAGAATGTTCTTGAGAAATTCTCATCTAGATCCAAAACCCTAGACATGATACTAAACTCTCAAAGTGTGGTTTATAACAAGGCCAATATAGGTTACCGACCTAAAGAACCAACCTTTGTATCCTTAATGTCAAGAACCCAATTTAGAGCACAAAATAATTCTAGGGTTCAAAAAGCCAAAAAGAAAAAGGCTAAGGCATGGGTGCCTAAGTCCTTCATTGTAGATGCTTTAGGTCCCAAAATTTAGGTACCTAAAACTTCCATATTTTGAATTGTATAAGCATTATTTGAGGGGGAGCATCTATCAATATGGGAGGTTGATATTTGGTGCTCCAAACCCATGACCAAGGAAAAATTGTCATTCACATTGTTGGTTATGGAAAGTTTGACTTAAATGCTTTGATCTCTATTGTTTTAGTTTTTATAACGATATGATCCCTTGGGTAGTGAGTTATGAAATCTCATTTGGGCAATAAGGAAATTTATCATGCAACGAATGTCCATGCTTCAAAATAAATAAACAAGTTCAAAAAAAAAGTCATATGAATGGTTTAGGTTGACACATAACTTGTTTTACCTTGGATTGCTTAGGATAATAAGCTTTGTTATTGCAATTTATGTTTTCATGCAAGTTACGGTATGTCATGATTTTCTTGTACGTGTTATACAACATGAATGCATGCTAAGGAAATATCAACACATAATTTGTAATGATAAGGCATCAATAGACAAGAACCTAAGCTTAAGGTTTAGGCTTAAATTTTTCTTGAGGTATTTTGTTTGGTGAACATGATCAAGTATGCCATGATTTACTGTATGTGTTAGTAACGTTAATGTACTGCATGCAAATTTTTGAGGAATATATAGTTTGTGATGATCATCATAAAACCTCACAAGGCAATATCAATGCATGCTTTTGAAATGCTTTTAAAACTGGTTAAATGAGATAAAAGCATGTCGGACAAAATACAACCTTATGAATTGTATTGAAACAATCATGTGTTAGAAAGCTTGATCATGTTTTGGTACTAATTTGATACAAGCATGTTCTTGAAAATCTGATCATATTTTTGTTTGTATCATGAAATCTGATCATGTTTTGAAAATTTGATATTAGTATCATATTTCGATAATTGTTTGAAGAAATGTATTTTGATTAAGGGAACCCTTAGGATCAAATAAATTAAAACTAATTGATTTAGGGTTTGGGAATGGTAAGAGTTGAAACGAACGTGTATCTGAAACTGAGTTTCAGAAAACATACTGTATCAGACCTGATCGGTCCACCGACCGATCAGGACTCACCCTGATCGGTCTGGTGACCGATCAAGAATCATACTGATCGGTCCGGTGACCGATCAGATCAACAATGATCAAAGGTATCAGACTACTCCTCAATCCGATCCCCTTTTCATCAAATTGTATCAGTGTAATGATTATACAACAAACAAATTTGATACACACCTGATTATTCCAAGAACATGACCATACTTGATCATTCATTGGTAAAAACCTGGTACTAAGTGAATACACATTCATGTCAAGGAATTTTTAAGACCCTTGATTCTCAAAAAATTTTCTGAAACATCAAGTATTAAAATGCTGATTTGATACAAACCTATGTTGGAATATTCAAATTCTTAAGAAAGGGTTTGTTGAGTCATGACTCTTGGACTTAATGTCGTGTTTCAGAAATGTTTCTGGAATGTCGAATATCAATGGAGTCTACATCTTGTTTTGGAATGCAAATTGTTAATACAGTCTGATCAGGAACGTATCAGAATTTCAGAAATGTTTCCGAAATCTGATCGCTCCCCAGACTAACAAGAAATATTCCTGTATCAAATAATCAACGAACGTAATCGGTCACGGAGACCAATCAGGATTATATGTTAGATACAGATGCATTCCTTACTTAACATATGAAAAATTATTCTGTATATGTTTTCATGTGCGATTCAAGATTATCCATTGATTATTTTGGATTTTGGGGAGAGACCCTTGGTTGAGGGGGAGTTATGTCAAAACTTAATAACTATGTCCTCTTCGATGTTTGACAAAGGGAGAGAGAATGGTGATTAAGTTTAGGGTTATTGTAGGGGGAGGACTTTGATTCCCTTACAATAATTGAACTGCATTAAATTAACCATTAATGCCTAAACTTAAATCGGGTTGTCAAACAACAAAAAGAGGGAGATTGTTGATGCAGTCTGACCCTGATTGTTGTTTTGGTGTTGACACCGATTTAAGTTTGATTTGAGCCAGGTGTCCTAGTGAGTGAAGCTAGGTTGAAATCCCGGTGAGTGAAGTCGGGTCCTGGTGAGTGAAGCCAGGTGTTTGGGAATCCTAGTGAGTGAAGCTAGGTTGAAATCCCGGTGAGTGAAGCCGGGTCCTGATGAGTGAAGCCAGGTGGTTGAAATCTCAGTGAGTGAAGCTGGGTCCTGGTGAGTGAAGCCAGGTGGTGGAAATCCCGGTGAGTGAAGCTGGGTCCTGGTGAGTGAAGCCAGGTGATGGAAATCCCAGTGAGTGTAGCCGGGTCCTGGTGAGTGAAGCCAGGTGATTGAAATCCTAGGGAGTGAAGCTAGGTTGAAATCCCGATGAGTGAAGCCGGGTGACCGAAACCCTGGTGAGTGAAGCCAGGTCCTAGCTTGGAGGGCTAGGCTGAAGTCCCAGTGAGTGAAGCTGGGCATGGAGTCTTGGTCCGAGGGATCAAGCACGAGTCAGAGATGGGCCGGAGGCTTGTTCTCATGACTTAGAGGGGATTTGGCCTTCCTTGGATCGGTCTGGTGACCGATCAGGGAAATTGGCACGGTGCTCCGTCGTGGATCGGTCTGGTGACCGATCCAGCGATGACTGATCGGTCGGGTGACCGATCAGGGAGCACACAGTGAGGTTAGGAACCTACTGCCCGGCTCCTGATCGGTCCGGTGACCGATCAGGGAGCAGTCAGTTCCCTCACTGTCCGACTCCTGATCGGTCCGGTGACCGATCAGGGAGCAGACAGTTTCCTCACTGCTTGGCTCCTGATCAATCTGGTGACCGATCAGGGAGCACACAGTGAGTTGAGTTCCTCCACTGATCAGCTACTGATCGGTCTGGTGACCGATCCATGACCTAGGATCTGATATCCGTGATTACTGTTCACTCAGAAGTGGACCGATCAGGCTTGAGCCTGATCGGTCAGTGGCTATCCTGATCGGTCTGGTGACCGATCAGGCCTGTGTCATCGCGAAAGCTGGGAGTCCCAATAAAGCGGTGGATCGGTCTGGTGACCGACCCACGAGCCCTAGATCGGTCCGGTGACCGATCACTTTAATTCAAAATGCACTGTCAGACACTCTGATTGCGTCTGAACGTATCTGATTCTCTGCGCTGAATCTCTGATACTCGATTTTCTGCTTGATATGTTGTGCTAATGATCTGATTAAGCTGCAGGTGACAGGGAAGGATTCAAACACTCAAGGAGAGTCAATGGAGGCCTTTCCTTGGAGCAGGTTTGTCCGTTTTCCATCTCAGGTTGCAATGGACGTTGGCGCTGGCTGGAGCTGCTGACTGGGGCTGTTTTGAGGGAGGCTCAGGGAGTCCAGAAGAGCTCAGTAGTGGCTGGTGGTTGCAGGAGAGCAGCTGGAGGCTGCAGTGAGGTGGTGACCTGGCAATAGTGGAAGGACTTAAGCGCTTGGTGGCGAACAAGTCTTCACAACGCTGATTAGTAACGCAGCGTGCTTGTGCTATCTGCTGTTCCATCATCTTGAGCAAGCAATTCTTGAAGCAACCATCAGTTACTTGGGCACTTGAAAGAAGGAACAAGGAGCTTAGGAGAAGAAGGGTGTTCTTGCGTGAGGTCTGCGTTGGGTGGAGCTCAGGAGAAGCCAACCTATGTTAGTGAACGAGCAGAATAATAAAAACTAAAACTAACAAACACGAAGAACACACCGATTTACGTGGTTCAGAGATGAAACTCCTACTCCACGGTTGTCCGTAAGGTGGACGATCCCGATCCTTCGGTGGATGATTCCCCGGAGCACCTTTGGCTAGCTCTTGTCGCTCCTTGTGGGTGGAGAAACCTCGCCACAACCCTTGGACAATCCCTAAGCACTAGTAGGCTACTAACAGGCTCTAACCAAGCTAGTTTCGCCTAGAAGAAATAGCTATAAATGAGCTCCCTTAAATAGAACTCGAGGTTGATTTGACCGTTACCAGTCGACTGGTCCAGCACCAGACGACTGGTCGAATTCGAATGACAATTCAAATTCTGGCCACCATCAGTCGACTAGTCCTGAACCAGTCGATTGATCTTTCTGTGGACCCTATTAGTCGACTGGTCCCTCACCAGTCGATTGGTCCATTCCCTAAGTCTAGGGTTACCTTTCCCGAGTATATTTCTCTCAGCACTCGACCCCTCATGACTTAGCCCCCGGGTACAATTCCCTCAGCACTTGAAACCTCACGACCTGGTTGACTCTTCATCCAGCTGCCTCGATCTGTTGTCTTCAAGCCCTCTTCGACTTTGGCTCCCGTCCCTCGAATGCGCACACAAGCCCTCGGCTTGCCTCCATGCCATCCTTCACGCATGCCTCGAAGTCCGCTTCCCTCAACTCATCATTCCTGCTCCAGCAACCTCGACCTGTTGCCTTCAAGTCCTCTTCGACTTTGGCCCTCGTCCCTCAGATACGCACACAAACCCTCGGCTTGCCTCCATGCCATCCTTCACGTACGCCTCGAAGTCTGCTTCCCTCGGCTCATCGTCCCTGCTTTGTCCATGGTCCCTCGGATGCGCACACAAGCCCATGGCTTGCCTCCATGCCACCCTTCACCGTACCTGAAGACGTCCAACCAAGTCTATGTGTATCCTGCAAATCTACACAATCACATACACATATTAGATCAACATGAAACCCTAACTTAATCATATTGACACACATATCAAAACTCATGATCCTCCCGATCATACTTGGGCCGATTGCCCCAATAGTCCTTACTTCTGTCCATTGTCCTTGCTCGGCTAAGACTCCTGCACGATCTTCCAGATCAGGACTTCGATACCTAACCCCTGGTCAGGTCTTCGTGCCCAGTCTTTAGAACAATGTGTTCGTGCCCAGCTTCACTCACCAGGTCATTGATGCCCAACCCTTGATTAGGTCTTTATGCCCAGATTCACTCACCAGATCTTCATGCTCAACCCTACAGATCAAGACTTCATGTCTAGTTACACTAGCTCTTTCCTACACACTTAATGCAACCCATTAAATCCAAAAGCATGCTTAACTTTGAACCCTTTGCCATTATCAAAATCAAGTTTGATCTAGTGCTTCTGGCACTAACAATCCATAGTCAACGTGTTATATTTCTAAGGATCTTAAGGTAAGTGTAGAGATCTTTAGGCAAAAATATTTAAAAATCGCAGCGAAAATAATAGATCCCACGAGCGATCCATGCGAAAGAAAACTCATACAAAGTTAATTTATAAATTCCTATCGTATAGGTATACCTTTGACATGTGTCTTTCGCTTATCCCACTTGTTCGAAGTATGTCGGATCTCTTGCACGTTCAAGTGTCCGTGCCTCTATGCATATCCACACGAACACAATCTCTCAAGCTTCAGAGAAGAATCGCCTTGGTGGTGCTAGCCACAAGAGGAGATTCACAAAGCAAGAAGGAGTGGGAGAAGAGGGTTTTCGGCCAAGAGAAGGAGGGAAGGAAAAATGGCAAGTTCTTCATCCAAATGACAAGAAAAACTCTTTTATACTCATCCCATGAATATGAAGAATTTTTGTCCCTTTAGCTTCCCTCCATTAATGCCAACAAAAATCCAATTAGAGCACATTTTCTCATGTGACTCTTCAATTTCTCTTCATCTAATGAAGAGGAACTTTTCATCTTCCTCTATTATTAATTTATTAAATATTTTAATGAATTAATTTCTCATTCAAATGTGATTGAGTCTAATCTAAATGAGTCTAACTCAAATTAGATCTCAATCCCTTAATCCAATTGGATTCACTTGAGTCTAACTCAATTAATCCAATTCGAATAAAATCTTAGTCAAAATAAGATCAATTAATCTCCGAAGCATCGTGTCCTTAGTGTGTGACCCAATAGGTTCTTGTAACGTTGGCAATGTGTCTAAACCACTTTAGACATATAAGCAATGAGTGGCATCTAGCAATGCATCATTGCTACCCAAGTGACGAGAAAGTCGAGATCCAACTTAACCTCCGTGACTATGACAATATATGACCTTGTCCTTCTATCCTCGATATCTAGATTGACCAATGAGGCATAGACCGTGTCATCGTCGATCAATCTTTATATTTCTTGATCCCCAAGTAGACTCACTCAAAGAAATGTGCTCAATATCTTATATTGACTCATTTGAGCACGGTCATGCGTTTTAGTAGTCCTACTTGATCAAGGGGCCCACAGATATCACTTCCGCCATATGGAAGGGATAAATCCCATCTACATCACTCACATCCCTCCGCATAATTCATTACATACCTAGTGATCACCTTTATAACCCACCCTATTGCGGGTGACGTTTGACGATACTAAAGTACACAACTCCTCATGTAGGGAACCGTAGTGACTTCAAGTCTAAGGACTATTCATACACTAATAGTCACATGAGAAAATTTATGACACTCATATGACAATCAATGAAACTTCCTCATGACGGGTCAATTCAGTACACATTCTCTAATTTATACCCATATGTTAACTTGATATCATATATCACTTATGAGCTCAAGTCATCAATTGACCTACATGCTAGTCTTCATGCATTAATATTGTCCTTGAATATTAGTGCTTGACTAGGAATGATTTAGTGTAGTGTTCTCTACATCATCTCACTATCGATTCAACCAATCGATATGATATAGATAAGAAACTATTACCCAAGGACATTATTATACTTAGTTATTTAGCACAAATATAAAGTATAATAACCAAACATACCTTTATTAATGATAGAATATAATACAAAAAGTCCGTAGTCAATCATCACATAATTGACTTTAGCGCTTCTAGTAAACAGTAAGTACATTAGAACATTTATTTTTGACTTTAGAACTTCACGAATCTTGATGCGCAGGAAAGAGTAAAATGGGCAACATCGCCCTAAGTACGAGAAAGATCCAGCATGAGGAGGAATCTTTAGAAGATAAAGAAGACACAACATACATGGTAAGAAAATTATCTAAGTATTTTAAAGCTAAAAAGTTTAATAAAGTGCAGGGTAAGAAGCAAAGGAAGATCCATTGCTACAATTGTGAGAAAGAATGACACATTAAAGAAAACTACCCCAAGGCTAAAGGTCAATAAATCCAAACACAAGAACTTGAACGTCACGTGGGATGAATCCTCAACAGATGAATCTGATCTCAATGAACACGCTGGGCTAGCATTGATGACCACCCACCAAGAAGAAGAAAGCATCGATGAAGGAGGAGCCACATTAGAATATAACAGCGAAGAAGGGGGAGCTTTGGATTTGTAAAAGGATATGGTAAGTGAGGTATATTTCTACCTCCTGATCAACTTTATTCAGATATTAAAGAATTGATGAAGTTTATATATAAATTTGAAAATAAAAATTCAGACTTGAAAAAATAATTAGCTTTTGCATTTTCGCTTGAAATGTATGACAAATTAAAAATAAAAAATGAAAAATTGAAGGCTTAAATAATGAAATTGGAAAATGATTACACTTGTAGAAATCCTAATTGTTATTAAAATTTAAAAGTTAGATATTCTGGAGGACTAAATTGATATTTACGATATCACAAGGATCATATTATAAGAATTTCTAGAAGTTTATATTCTATCTAAATTTTTTATTAACCCTATTGGTAAGAATTTATTTTGGGTCCCAAAATTTATACTAAATTGTTAGATTTTATTTAATACTTGTTTGTCAATAATTAATGTCATTTTGTGTTAATTAATGATTTATTTGTCATCTTCTTAAAATGTTTGAATATGTAATTGTCGTAGAAAATTGAGTTTTATATTTTTTGTTGATAGAGTTCCCAATGATCTATCCTTAAAATTTTTCTCGAAATATGTTTATTGTTACATAATTTTTTTAAATTTTCATTCAAAAATAAATTTTTAAATTCTAAAAATACTTAAAAATTAATTTTTATCAAATTCAAATTTTTAGCATCTATAGATTTTCTTTTGAATGTTGAGAAAAATTTTCAGATTCGTTGCAAGTTGAAATCCAATTTTAAAATTATTTTTCAAAAATTATCAACTCTGAATTCAAAATTATTCTCTGAAAGTTAGAAAATTTATTTTACTTTAAAATTTTTTTACGTAGATGAATCTGCTAAATTTCTAACTTAGATAAAAATTTGAGTAATTTTCGAGTAAGAATAAAATTTTGTATCGATAATAGGACTTTTAATATTAAAAATAATTTTTAACTCATTTTTGAAAAATTGAATTTTTTGGAGACTAACTATTATATGTGACATGTTATCAAATTTTTTTGAAAATTTTAGGCGTCTAAATAATTTTCTATTTTTCCCCAAAAATACGTTTGCATATATATATATATATATATACAAAAATGCTTCGTTGCATACGTGATGTGCGGACTCCCCGTGCGGACCACACTGTTAGACCGATCAGGCCCTTGCATGATCGGTCTGGCGCTTCGGTCGTGCACGCGATCCACACGAAGCGGTCCGCAGCAGAACATTACTTTATATATATATATATATATATATATATATATATATATATATATATATATATATATATATATATATATATATATATATATATATATAATATTAAAAAGTTGATGTTACCATTAATATGTTTTTTTATGTGATCAAAGAGGGAGAAAATAAGATTAAGCTAAGGGGAGGTCTAAATTTCTAAATTCTTTTTTGAAATTGCATTCTATTTTCTGTCATTTTATATGTTGTTTAACCCTAATATAACTCGGGTTGATGCACATCAAAAAAGGTGAGATTGTAAGTACCCCGGGTGCTTTTTGATGTGGTCAACCGAGTCGATTTAGGTCATGTTGGTATTTGATGTCTATTGTGCAGGAGCTTAGAAGCATATGAAGTATAGTAGAAGACACAGCAGACGAGAATGATGACATGGGAAGGAAGCCGACAGGCTCGGTGCATCTGAGGGATACAGAGGTCTGCAGAAGAGTACACCGGTGGAGTAAGAAGGGCGTACGTGACATCCGAGGGACGAGAAGTCAGAAGGAAGCACATTCGAGGAGAAGGTAGGAAATAGATTCGGGTGAGCCCAACTCTGGAAGGATAGAAAATCGCCCAAAGCCCAAGCTGTCGGTCAACTTGGGGTTTACCTGGCATGGGGGTGCCTGTATTGATGGGGGTGTCCGTATTGTTGTCACAAAATAGCCGTTTTCAGCTATTGCTACTAGGGGTGAGTATTCGGTTAAAACCGAACCGAACCGAATAGACCGAAAACTGAATAAACCGAATTTTTCCAACAAAACCGAATCGACCGAATTTTTCCAAAATAACCGAGAAAACTGAACCGATTAAAAATCGGTTAATTCGGTTTTTAATCGAATTAACCGATTTAACCGAATAATTTTAATCCTAATCTAATTTAGCATATCATTGTCTAATCTGTCGTCGAAATGGGAGAACCCAAAATTAATTAAACTAAAATAATTACTTTGACATTTATTTCAGGTATATATAAAAAACAGAAAGCCGAATTTAATTTGATTAAAAAAACGTTGATTTAAAACGCTTGCAATTTATGTTGTTGCAATCAGAGGCGTGGGGGAGGTAACCTGGTACAGCCGGTGAAGGTAGGGATGGCGACCACGGCGAAGGAGAGGAGGCCAACTGGCACCTATAGCAACCCTATTGTTTTTTGCCACCAGCAGCAGCCAGCCCAGGCCTAGCAGTGCACGGCAGCAGGTGCCAGTCGGTCCAGCCCACCCAAACCGAATTGATAATTTCGATTTGTTCGGTTTAACCGAATAATAACGTGAAAAATCGAAACCGAACCGATATAACCGAAATAACCGAATTTTAAAAACCGATTTAACCGAAATTCCGAATTAATCGAACCGAAAATAAAAAATCGGTTGGTTCGGTCGGTTTATTCGGTTTACCCGAATTTTTGCTCACCCCTAAGTGCTACGTGGATAAAGATTGACCACATGTCAGGCACCTGTATGCTCTTGAGCGCCCGAGAAGTGCCACATCAGTACTTCGATAGAATTTCATAGGAGCTATAAATAGACCACTGAACTCAATTCTTTTAATGACTTCAAACTGAAAACAATTTCTATAATAGTTCATTCATTTTCTCTGAGTTCTAATTGCGTAAGAGGCTTCTCCGTTCTCGAGGAATTCATCTAAAGTTTGCGCTACTATTTCTTGGATTAGTTTCTTAGTTGCAAACAAGTAAATCCTTTTGTGCCTCTTTCTAAATTATTAATGTTATTTATGTTAATTATTTATGTTATTTATTTGTATCTTTGTTATCACAAGTAAAAGATTAGTTTATATTTTTTAGAATCAATTCACTCTCGCTTGTCGATCATATGATTCCCAATAATCATATCAAATGTCTCTAACACTATTAAAAAAGACAAAAAATATTTAAAATTTTCATATTTTTCAATGATTCAATAATTAATTGAATAATAATGATATATTAAATTTATCATTTTCAATTGAAGCAAAAGTGTATAATGTGGCTGAATTTAGGTGTAAATATAGATGAGAATGCGTATGCAATGCGTCAGAAAGCTGTGTCACTTTAATAAAAACAAGATGTTATTTAGATGCTATTTTAATAAAGCGGATGAGATTTTTTTAATAAAAAATGAAAATAAGATGCTATTTAGATGATTTCTATAAAACTGAGACGCTCCTATGATTTTTGTCACTTTTCGAAAAGTGATATCTTCGAAATTCCATGATCATATTTTTCCCCTGATACCGAATTTATTTTCTAACATATACCGTTTTCATTGTAACGGCCAATTCTTTTATAGCATAAGCTGGCTCTCCCTGCGATGTTTGAGACAATGCGCCAAATCAAACCCTAATCATCTCTACGTACCTTCCTGCTTCCATTCCATGCCTTCTTCTGCAATCGCCAAAAGAGGTGATCAACCCTAGGTCTACTCTCCGGAGTTCTACCTTAAGTCTACTCTCGCTATTGGGGAACAAGCCCTCTCAGTGTTCGAGAGCCATGGCGAGGCTTCTCCGTCACGCTTCTTTAAGGCGAACGCTATGCGCATTAGAGGTCCTTTTCCTTATCCAAACAATAGCTTCTCTTCATATTTTTGAGCGTAAAACTATCAAGGCTTGATTTTGCACCTTGAAGCCCTCCCTTTTTTGTGAAGTGTAAATCTTGCTTTATTTCTGATGTACGTCAGCACCTAAAACATTCATTTCTAGTAACGATGATGTTATATATATATATATATATATATATATATAGAATTTTGATCGCTTGCGGACCGATTCCTACGAACCGCCTGCGGACCGCATGTGTGGCACGGTCTGCGTGGCAACGACACCATGCCGCTCCCGGGCGATGTCTTCCAGGGCGTCACCCCCGACTGCAGCTCCGGCGATGACCAGCCAGCCACTCCCCCGACTGAAACTCCGGCGACGTCGTCCAGGGCGTCACCCCCGACTGTAGCTCTGGCGACGACCAGCCGGCTCAGCCGCTCCCCCGACTGCAGCTCTGGCGACGTCGTCCAGGGCGTCGCCCCCGACTGCAGCTCCCCCGACTCCGCTGCCAAAACAGGAGCTCAGCAATTTGTTGGGCCGGCTCAGCCGCCGGTCCGACTCCGTCTGGGTCAAGGTCCAGCGAGGCGGCGTCACATGCCTGACCGGTCAGGCACTTAATCCACCTGTAGGGCCAACCACCAACCCAAAATGTGGAAGTCTAAGGTAAAATAATCCCTTTCATTGGACAACAATCCATATGAGGCTAAACTAGGATGTCATGAAACTACTACCATCAAGGCCCACTCCTTGTAACTGGAAATAGTTCCTAATGGGTGGTGGCTTTTGCGACCTAATCAAATGGTAACTCGTCCACCAAATGTGACACTTTCTAATTAGAATGCCTCACCATGTTTAGGAGAATAGACATATTAACTTGATATACTTGACCAGTGATTCAAAATGCTTAAGTTCAAGTTAATGATGGTTCACCTGTTAAGGCATATAAACCTTGTTCACTTTCATATAACCCACCTATGTGAGACTAACTAGAGATGTCACAGAACAGTATTTATAACATAACAAGCCAAAATCATGTGTTTGATCTGTAACAAATTTACTTTGTCAATTAATGCTGAATCTGCAGACAATGGAAATTGGCATAGTTAACATGTGAGATTATATATAGTTCTCATTCCCACAGTAAGGAGAAGAGTTGACAGTGTAGTATAGTTGGTTCAAGGAAAAAATAGTTCACGGTTGGGAGGTCAAAATAGATCTGTCTTGTTTTTAAGAAATGTCAATCAAAAGATTATCCATATATACTAAAATAACCTAGATTCGTCCATCCATCTTGTTGTGTTTCTCAATCTTTGTATCCTATTTGATGCCTAAGTATGTTTGTACTTGCAGATACATGAACAAAGAACTGGAGCATCTTCTTTCCAAGTTTGCAAATTTTCCTCTCAAGGTTAGTTAACTTTCAATGTTTCTAAATTTGAATATGTTCCTGTATGCCAGTATATGCTGCATTAATATGTGTTCATTAGTATAAAAGCTATTGCTCTTGCAAGTGATATTCCAAATGCCATCCATCTTAACTTCAGAGGGTCTTATTGCATGAATAATGTTTTTTAAAATCCTTATATTTGACTTTTTCTTTATTGAACATGCACTTTAGGTTCTTGTTTGTTGCATTAGTAGTGACTCTTATCTCACAACCTAGGGGTGTAATTCTTTGTAATATAATAAAAGAGAACTTAGGAACCATCTAAACAGAATAATCAGAAAATTCATCAACTTTATACATCATATATCACATATTCTTCATAGACAATAAACTAGATAGATAAAACAACATATAAAATAAAACATAAATACAAAAACACAAAAATAAAACAAACCAAGAATCAACAAGTTGAGATCTCTGAGCAACTCTAGGTACAAGTTGAAACCAACTATAATATCAAAAGCATGTCTGTGCCTATGCCTATGCCTGCAAAACTAGAGGCCAAGGGGAGCTGACAGTAAGCCACATGGTTAAGTGGGTAATTAGAATCGATGTGCATGAATTTAATCTTATTTAAGACATCAAGGAAGCACAATTTATTATTACAACCTTTAATTGTTCCTTAAGTTCTCAAATAATATACATAACTGTATATTTATGATCATCTAATATTTGTATGTTGGAATTAAAATTTATCTTCATATGTTATTAAGATAAATTCTCAAGTCTTACTATTTAATCAATAGTTATACAGTTCATCATGGTATAATATCAACATGAGTAAATATCATAAATCATGTGAGTATAATCAACATGTATATCAACATGGTCTAAAGTTGATAAATCAATTAAAAAGCGAACAACTAGAGCCAGTATCATCGCAATGTAACAATGTCATACGTTATCTAACGGGCTAAAAGCCCTCACCAGTGAACTACAATAATCAAGTGTCATCGCGCGAATAAATACTGACCGCGGGCTACATCACGCCACCATGACTCATGTGTGCGGTCAAGTACTCTAGCATAAGGCTAGGCTCAGAGTTTTCACTTTTAGTATTTCATTTTCTCCATTTATCACAATTGTTAAATTTTAAATTCACATCTGATCGATTAATCTAAATGACCAACAGAAATAAACCTCATATGAAGTATGCTTATTATTTAAGCATCATCATAGGGTTCATCGGTAAAGATATAAATCAAGAAGCTACAAGTATCAACATCTAGAATATCAAGGAGTATGGAAGGTCAAACAATATAAAGACAAGGTATCGACGGAAGAGTAAGTCAGAATATTCATTTTAATTTTTAAAACAACCTTCCTCATCTTAATCCACATATGAAATCCACAAATGAACAGGAAATAACATCAATTATTTAGCCTCCAATGATGTAATTATTTTAAACATATCATTTGAATCCCCCTTTTAAAACAGTTATACAAGTATATACATATAATCAATTTTTCTATTTATTCATGTACAAGGATAATTATTTGAGAGTCAAAGAATAGATGTATTCATTTATGTACAACAAAAATTTTGAGTGTCGGCAGGTCACTCAAATAATCAAAGGTGACTCAAAGAATCAAAATACTATCTAATAAGAATAATTACCTAAAATCTAAACATTGTCTACGGTTCGAAATCAATGAATTATTTTGATCTCGCTATCTTGTAAGATTTAGCATTCCTACATGAGACCTTCATTCTAATCTAAATAACCATCTTAACTACAAGTTGTAAAAACAAATCAAAAAATACCTTCTAAGGGCTGCTGTGGTTGCTGGAAAAAAGGACAACAATTAGAGCTCCGTCCCCTTTGCAGTGGTGGCCTTGGCAAGCTCCAGCGGCTGCTGCTGAGATGCAAGGTCAGTAAGGGAGAAGAGGAGGGAAAACGGCGAGGCTACTGCTCTTGTTGCAGAAAGAAAACCCTAGAAGAGGAAGAGTAGAAGAGGAAGAGAAGGGCTATGACTCTTGTTGTTGGGCGAGAGCTGGGAGAGGGCGGCCGTTGCTGCTGTTGAAGAGGAAGAAGAAGAGGAGAGGGAGCTGCTGCTTTGCTTGTTGTCGTTGGAGCAGAGAAGAAGGAATGGGGAGAAGAAGAAATAAAAAGAAAGAAGGGATGTGTGCACATTGGCGGCATGGCGATGGCGTGTGCAGGACTGGACTGCTGCGTGCATAGGGAGAAAAGGAGGAAAAAGGTGAGGAAAGAGAAAGTTTCCTTAAAAATACCCTAATTCATTTTAAACCGACCGAACCGGTTTAAATCTTAAACTTGGTTCGGCCATAACTAGGTCAAATCAATTCCAAATCAATCTTGATTGAACCAACATAATCCTTATTTCCGCGCCTATCCATTCGATTTAGTTCGAATCCGATCCGACTTTAATTTTTGCCGTCACTTCGTATCCAATGATTCAGTTCGTTCCTTTATTTTTATTATTATTATTACACACACACACACACACACACACACACACACACACTTATGTTCATTCTTTTGCTCTTTGATCCCTAAAAGCTTGAGATGCTTAGAATCAAAGACCTCATTGGTTGTAATCCATTCTTATAGTTTAGTCTATGAGCTGAAGATTGTTGATAATTATTTGGTTAGACCTAATTCACAATGATTTCCATTTTAGCTAAAAAAAAGTCCAAGTTAGATGTATGTGACTATGGCAAAGAAAACCAGTCTAAGAAAGACTTGGCTTTACAACAAGCATTGGATCAGATTACAGCTTCATTTGGGAAGGGCTCAATCATGTGGCTTGGCCGTTCTCATGCTCCTAGGGAAGTTCCTGTTATATCTACTGGATCTTTTTTGTTGGATATGGCACTGGGAATTGGTGGTCTGCCAAAGGTATTTATTCATATTTGTGAAACAATTTTGTCACCCAAATTTTCCAATTGTTAGCTGAGTCATTAGATTAGATGTCTTGGATAATTGCTAGCATCTTCACTAATCACTGTTGTAATAATGGAAGAAGTGAACTTCAAGTCTTTTCCACTGTGTTGTTTTTGACTTAATGATTATCTTGTTGGTAATTACTTTATAATCTTTGTTTTTCTAGCTTTTCTATGTAAGAAATCATCTATTTTCTGTGGCAAAGCTTTGAATGTCATGTTTGGATATTGGTGTAAATGTTGATTCCACTTACAGACATACTGGGTTGCTAACTACTTATAACTGACTTGTGCTTCACATACTTTATACTGCATAGTTTTCCATTAATTTATTTTTGCCTGATGGTACATCTTGGTATGCATATTATAATTATCCATGCTTGTATTGCTATAATAGCTGGAAATTTTGATGCCATGTTAAGATAAAAATATTTTTCTTTTATCATATTTGAAGACAATTCATTAGTCTCTAATTAGGTTAGGAAATTAATGCATCAAACTTGCAAACACTTTTATGTATGAAACATGCAAACACACTTCTTATTAATTATTCAATTAATTACCCTTCAGTTTCTGCTTTAACTTTCAGGTTGATTATTAATTTTTCCATCAATTTTTTTTTCTCTGTAGGGCCGTGTTGTGGAGATATATGGTCCAGAGGCTTCAGGAAAAACTACACTGGCTCTTCATGTAATTGCAGAATCTCAGAAGAAAGGAGGTAATTTTGTTTGGTTAATTATTCTATCAATAGTGTTTATAAGATTTGAATTCCATGCTTTATTTATTTCATCTTATGATTTCCTCTATTGTAATCACTAATTTGTTTGATTTACAGGGTACTGTGCTTTCATAGATGCAGAGCATGCTCTTGATCCAGCATTGGCAGAGGCTATTGGTGTAAATACTTATAATTTGCTATTGTCACAGCCAGATTGTGGTGAGCAGGCACTTAGTCTTGTTGACACACTTATTAGGAGTGGTTCAGTTGATGTTGTGGTTGTGGACAGTGTAAGTTAAGAAGTCTTTGAGATGTGCTCTTGTATTGTATCCCTTTAGGATTATTTCTTTTACCCTCCAAACTTATTGGAGGTGGATTCTGCATCTGCTTCTACTTGTTTTTTATTGTCAACCTTGAGATCTTTCGTTCAATTAATTATCCTTAGATTCCTTGTTCACATTAAATACCTCTCTATGGTGAGAATTGACAATTTTGTTTCAGATGGTATTAGAAAACTTTTAACTTGCCCCATCCTTGGTGGCAAAAATGGTTTTCAAGGATCAAATGAAGCTGAGTTTATGCTTTTATTAATTTTAGACCTAGTCATTTGGTTCAACATATTCTTGTACCATAATCTACTCAATTTCTATGACCTTTGATCATTTTGGGGCAAATATTTTGTACACATGCATTATCTTTATTGAAATATGTTAGCTACTGAAAATGCACTTCATGAAATATTTTTTTTTTTTTGAAACTGAATTATTCATACAGAACCTGATATCCTTTCCCCTTCACCTTCTTTCTGACTTTAGGTGGCTGCCCTTGTGCCCAAAACTGAACTTGACGGCGAGATGGGAGATGCTCATGTGGCCGTCCAAGCAAGGTTGATGAGCCAAGCTCTGCGCAAGTTGAGTCATTCGTTGTCACGGTCACAGGCAATTTTGTTGTTTGTTAATCAGGTATTTGTTTGTGAATTGACATGTTCAAAGCTCCTTTGATTGACCACACCAAGGTTGCTTTCGTGGTAGCCTTTAAGAAACTTTTTAACCCTCTATTCCATCAACATTGTGGTGTTATTTCTTGAATTGCAGATTCTATCAATAAATGCATGCACTATCAAAATATGTTTTTCCCAGTTGTGTTGGTAAATAGCAACGGGACTACGGGGTGTAATAACATAATTTGCTGCTGACATGCTATAATCTATAGCATTCAAAATTACCTGAATGCCAGGCCAACCTTGAATTGAAAAGATGATTACAGACTTGTTCAATTGTGTAGAGATTTTTAGTTCTAATTTTGGAGGCCTAATTATGATAATTAGTTCAAAGTTTGATCATGTACTGCAATTCAATATCAACAGTGGTCAAACCTACGGAGTAGCATGTTCAAAATCTAGGAATCGAAGATGCCACAATATTGTTGCCACCTGTTGAAACCATTTTTTCTATGCAAAGTTTGTTTTCCTTAATCAAGTGGCTTGGAAATGACATTGGTTTTATATTATTTTCAGTGAGATTTGTGATCCATTGCATCAAGTCTATGCGACTGGATTATACTATCTCATATGGCCTATCTATCTGTATCATTGCTACTGTAGATTAGAGCAAAGATGAGCACATTTGGTGGGTTTGGAGTACCACAAGAAGTTACCTCTGGTGGCAATGCCTTGAAATTTTATGCATCTGTTCGCTTGAACATCAAACGGGTTGGCTTTGTTGAAAAAGACAAGGAGGTAAATACAAATAAAGTAATACAATTTTTTATTTTTTATTTTTATTTTTTGCAGTAGAGTCTGTATGTCTATGATCATTTAACTTTGAACTGGCTCTGAGAGTGCTGTTCTTAGTTTTCTTATGTATTTGAAATTCATTTCATGGACACTTTTTTTTTTGTTAAGTCATTTCATGGACACACTTGGTTGTAGGCCATTAACTTTACTGATCCCAGTATGTGAACCTCTGGTATTGATTCATCAATGGACCCCTGCATGAAGCATATTTTGATTTGTGAGAATTGAGTAGCTACTTTCACAAATGTAGTTGCTGACTCATAACAAACTCAACATGTTTGCCTTTTTGCAGATTATTGGGAGCAAAGTGTCCGTGAAGATAGTGAAGAATAAGCATGCCCCTCCATTTAGAACAGTTGAATTTGAGCTTGAGTTCGGCAAGGGGATCCGCTGCGAGTCCGAGTTACTCGAACTAGGACTGAAGCACGAGTTTGTTTCCAAAAGTGGCCTGTCTATGTATTGTTTCAATGGACAAAACTTCCGAGGAAAAGATGCGATTAAACACTATCTGTTGGAGAATGAAGCAGATAGGGAAGACCTAATAACAAAGCTGCGACAGAAGATTTTGTACGATCAGGCTGATAAGAAAGTTGATCCTGACAGCAACACTCAAAACAGGGAGGAATCAGAAGAGGTTGTGACGTCTGATACCACTGATGAGGAAATTGTTGTTGATGCTTGATGTCACTGTTTTATAGTTTGATGACATGGTAAGCTTTACTGTCCAATTGGGAAGATAGGCATTTTGGTAAAATCAGGCATTTTGGTAAAATCAGGTTTTGTGGTGAAATATTGCGTACCTCTATCTGCGTGTCCTTTGTAAAGAATTGCTGAGCATTTAGTTCTTAAAAACTTCCAAGGATATATTGGCCCTGAAAGGGTTATCTAGCAAGTTGATCAGTGTTTGAGATTACGTTATGTACAATTATGTATTTTCCATTTCCTTGGCAACTCATGTTTATGTTCCTTTGTTTTTCTTTTCTCTTGGCGATTAAGGCTAATTTTAAAAAGTACGAGGAAATGGTTGAACATGTGTTTGGAATTTCTGACAGAGAGAATTAACTGTTCTTTATGAACATAATTGGTGTAAATTTTGGAAAATAGTGCTAAGCTAGTTTGAAATATATTTTTTCACCCTGGCTGCAGTAGTTTATCTGAAAATAGCGCAAAGTACCTTTTGTTGGGTCTTAAGCACGTCGAAAAGTATTTATATAGTATTTTTTTTCCCAATCGCAACATTAGAATGGTTACGTTATGTTATTTTATGGCCGAAGTCACTGAAGCGTATGCCACCTAATTTGTTTATGCATAGCTTCCGGGGCTACAGTGGCGAAAGGCCGATTATTTATTTTCTTAGATATTTACAGTTTGATCTGCAGTTACGATATATTTTATAAGAATTTTTCTGCCAAATGTGATGCGAACTCTGGGACGCAGGGCTTCTAGACCGTCCGTTGCGAGCGCTTTCTGATTTACCCTAGCGGCCGGCGAAAAACTTCTGTAGGACCGAGCTGATCATCCAAGGTTCAATGTTATCCAACCTCATTAATCATTTTCTAATTTGTTTATACGTGCCCCAAGATTATGGTGCAGCGGAAGGGTGATTAATTATCATCTCAGGCATCCGTGATTCGATCCCCAACTATCGCGTATTTTGTAGACAACGACACTAACAGAGAAGATAGCGAACTCGTCGTCATATGGAGGTCACCTGGGAAGACAGCAAAACTCATCCCAAGTTGCTCATCTTCATGTTTGTACCTGAAGATGAGCAGAGAGAAATATTATATCAATGTCACTCATCGTCATATGAAGGTCACCTGGGAAGTTTGAAGACAACGACAAAGATTTTACAGACCGGGTTCAATTGGCCTCATATTCAAGAATGCTCGAGAGTTCGTACAGTCCTTTGATCATTGCCAAAAGACGAGAAACATCACCAGGCGACATGAGATGCCCCAAAATTATATTCTCGAAGTTGAGGTGTTCGACGTCTGGGGTGTTGACTTCATGGGACCATTGTCATCCTCCTACGGCAACAATTATATTTTGGTAGCGTTGGGACTATGTTTCTAAATGAGTTGAAGTCATTGCTTCACCTTCTTGCGATGCTAAGACGATGATCAAATTATTCAAGAAAGTAATCTTTCTTCGTTACGGAGTCCCTCGAGCTATTATCAATGACGGAGGATCGCACTTCATTGAAAAATAATTCAAGATCCTCCTTAAAAAGTATGGGGTGAGACACAAAATAAGTGGACAAGCGGAAATCTCTAATAGGAAGTGGAGAAGAAGACGGTGTTATCGTCAAGGAAAGACTGGTTACTTAAATTGGGTGATGCCCTATGGGTGTACCGGACTGCATACAAAACCCCTATTGGGATGACATCCTTCCGACTCATTTATGAGAAACCCTGCCACCTACCAGTAGAGTTGGAGCACAAAGTCTATTGGGCAATTCAAAGATTGAATTTTGATCGAAAGACGACCAGGGAGAAAAGAAAACTTCAACTCAATGAACTTGATGACCTCAGGATGGATGCGTAAAAGCATGCTAAATTATATAAGGAAAGAACAAAGAAATGACACGATAAACATATCATCCGAAGAGAACTTCAAGAGGGTGAGTTGGTATTGTTGGTTAACTCAAGACTGAAACTCTTCCCCCAGAAGTTAAAGTCATGATGGATGGGACCGTATAGACTTCAAATGGTATATCCCTATGAAGCAGTGGACATATGGAGCAAGGACTCAGGAACATTCAAAGTGAATGAGCAAAGAAGATTAAAAAGATATTTCATGGAGATGACTGACAAAGGGAATGAAGAGTTGAACCTATCAGAACTCCCACCTCTAGACTAAGAGCCAGGGGTCAAGCTCGTACATAGTTTTTTTTCATGGATCTTTATTTTTAGTTGGTTTCCAGAGAATTTTGACACTTGTTTTTCTTCTTTATGTAGGGTGGAGATGGAAATGGCTGAAATCGCAAGATCCAAACGACTGGGTGGTGTACCCCTCACCGAGGGGTGCAAGGTCAGGCCGTGCCGACCCACGCAGCCATCGCTGAAAGGTGCGCCAGGGGGGCGTGCCATTCGCCATGGCACTGAGTTGGCCACTACATTGCACCCTAAAAGGGGCGCACGACCCTGTACCCACCTACCTAGGCTTGACGCCCCTGCCCCTTCTCCCTCCCCCCCCCCCCCCCCCCCCCCCCCCCCCCCAAACCCTAAATCTCCTTTCCCCATCCCTCCTACTCCTTCCACAAGCCCTACACCATACTCTACAAGGTCTCTACCTCTTCACCAACTTCTTTCACCCAAACCCTACACCATAAAAAGAACCTTTGCACTACTCCCTCTAGATCACAATTTGGACAAAGACTCAATGATGTTGAGAACCTCTTTACTACTCCCTCTAGATCCCAACTTGGACAAAGACTCAATGATGTTGTGACGCTTAAAGAAAGAGGTAACTTCCCCGAAGAAGGACGATTCCGATAGCAAGGGGAAGGGAAAGCTTATGGATATAGATCCCAAAACACGTTTCAAAGGTACTCACAACAACTTTTGTTGTTTTTGTTTCGGATCAAGAATCCTCTCCATATCCTCGAATTAAAATTTTCTATTAATTAGAAATAATCCGGATGAAAAGTAACTTTCCGAACAACCTTTTCATCATTGTGCTATTCGATTGAGTGATCGCTTGAACAAACTTGTTGTTCAAGCAATTCTAACTCCTTCATCGATTAGCCGCGGAATAGATGATGAATATGGATCGCCGGTTTTTATGTTTGATATCGAGGTCCATGACAATAAATACAATTGAACAAGAATAAAACAAGAACAAGATTTATACCTCTTGTTTACCCTTGATCTTCTATCGTATTCCTATCCTCTTCTTGGACCTCGTGTGAGCGACGATCCTCCAAGAAATGAAGCCACCAAAGCCACCTTCTTCCTTCCTTCTTCTTGTGTCGGCCACAAAAGAAGACACCTTTCTTCTTCACCTTGCTTCGCCGACCAAAAACTTCCTCTCCTTGTTGCCACCGGCCAAAGGAGAAGAAAAGACCTTCTCATTTGCTCGCCCTTGTTGCATGTCCAAGGAGGGAGAAGAGAAGAAGAAGAAGAGGAAGAGAGAAAAAATTCTCTCCTTGTACCAAACTGATGAAAGCCAAGGAGGGGTTTCAAGCGTACAAGACAAAGCCGAGGATGAAGAGGCATTGAAGGGAATTGGAGGACCCATGACAAGGTCCAAAACTAAAAAAATGAAGCAAGCCTTGGAAGGCTTAATAATGGAGCTCAAGGAAAAGGAGGATCAATGCACAATGGAGGCAACAACTAAATGGATCACATTTCTTCAACTAAAATGAAATTGAGCCAACATGAGGACCATTTTCGTATGTATTTTTGGTGGATTTTTCTAGAGTGACTTTTGAAGTCCTTTGGTGGGTTTTAATGCCTTTTTGAGAGTTCCTAAGCTATAATTAGGGATTAGTGGTTGCATTAGTGGAAAATAAATGTCATGCATTCTCCATGCATGATAATGATGCATAATTAGTACTTAGTGGGAAGTGTAGTAGAGGTTGATGTTTCAACTTCCACTAAGTCTATATATAGGAAAACTCTTGTATAGCTAAGTAGTTTTTGGATTGGAATGAAATCTGAGTTTTCTCTATTGTGATAGCTTCCTTCGAGTTCTTAGGCTAAGAACTAAATCTGATCATATCAAGGCAACTTGTGGCGAACAAAACACCCATGACTTATCACTCATCTTCTTATCTTTCTTGAGTGTGGCGTCACTATCCTTCCCCAAACTGAAATTCAAGGCGATTCGATTCAAGGCGATCTTATCATTTGGTATCAGTGCCTAGTTCCTTGATTTTCAGGTTTGTGTTTTGTTTGTAAATTCAAAAAAAAAATCTTTTTGTTCTTGTTCATCTTCGTTGGTCTCTCATCCATAGTATTCCATTGGGGTCTTTTCATTTTCCATCTCTATTTGTTCCCAATTTCTGTTCTCTATTTGGGTCCTAAACTTTAAAAAAAACTGCTACTAGAGTCATTGTGTTTCTAGTTGAAAAAAAAAGAAAAAAAAATTGGGAAAAAAAATTCTAGGCAGTACCAAAGAAAAAAAAGGGATTTGTGAATTAAAAGCACTCAATATTCCTCTCACTGCTCTTGATCATTGTTGAATTTCTTATTCTATCCGTTTATTTCTCTTGTTCTACTCATATTTTCTTGTTGGTTTCTTGCTCACTCAATCTTCTACTTGCTGTCTTGAAAAAAAATCATTGATAAGGTTCTTTTCTTAAGAGCTTATAAAGTAAGCTGAGTGGCTAAATTTTAGTGCAAACACGTGAGTAGAGTGGTGAGATACTTCTAACATTTCTTTTGTAATTGTCCTTGTCATCTTCTTTTTGTTGCAAGCATGAGTGGGGAAAGAACACCTAATTCCCCTAGGCGAGCAAAATCCATTATTAATCAAATAAACTCGTCCAACGATCCCAAAACAAAAGGTCGTAAATTTCTAGAAACTATTAATTTATCATACTTTTTCAAGTACCAACAGAGAGTTCATAAAAAAAATATTCAATATTATTAAATAAAAAAAATATTATTAAACATATAAATATTATTAAACATATTACATTACAATAATTTACAATTAGCCACTCTCAACACTTTGAGAGGATGCTTCAAAGACAACTTGAAGGATTACATGAAAGCATGGAGCGACTTGAAGGAGGAAGAGTTTCCAACCATGGGGGCAATTCTAGTCATGAAGAAGCTCATCAAGCAAGTAACCTATTCTACGGTTCTCCAAGAGAAGGAAGGAGGCGGACGGGGGAACAAGACGTGAAAGAGGAGGAAGAGACCAAAGACGCCAAGATGATCTAAGAGGTGTGAAAGTCAAGGTACATTCCTTCGAAGGGAGGAATAACCCCGAAACATATCTTGAGTGGGAGATGAAAATAGAACAAATCTTCTCATGCCACAATTTCAATGATACAAAGAAGGTGAAGGTGGCTGCCCTTGAGTTCACTGATAACGCCTTAATTTGGTAGGATCAAGTGCAAAATGATAGAAGAATGTATGAAGAGCATCCTATAAACACTTGGGATGAAATAAAGACTTTGATGAGAAGGAGATTTGTGCCTTCCCACTACCACAGGGATTTGCACAACAAATGTCAAAGACTCACCCAAGGGAGTAGGAGTGTGGATGAGTATTACAAGGAGATGGAGGTGGCTTTGATTAGGGCCAATATTATGGAGGATAGGGAAGCAACCATGGCCCGATTTCTCCATGGCCTAAACCGAGATATTGGAGACATTGTGGAGTTACAACATTATGTGGAGCTTGAAGACTTAGTTCATCAAGCAATGAAAGTGGAGCAACAATTAAAGAGAAAGGGCATTATGAAGAAATCATCTTCTTCAAATTACTCTTCAAGTTGGAAGGGCAAGCCAAAGAAGGAGGGTTCTTCTTCTAATTCTAAGGAGGTAACAAGCACTGAAAAGCCTATTCCTACTAATTCTTCTTCTACTTCTAAAAGTAGGGATATCAAGTGCTTTAGGTGTTTGGGAAAAGGAGATATTGCATCTGAATGCCCGAATAAGAAGACTATGGTGGTGAGGGATAATGGGATTATCTCTAGTAAAGAAATTTCTTCTCATTTCTCTTCCTCAAGCTATGGGGAAAATGATAGAGCAGCCTATGCACAAGATGGAGATCTCTTGGTGGTTAGGAGGTTATTGAGGAGTCAAGCCAAGGAGCATGAAGAGGACCAAAGAGAAAATATTTTTCATACCCGTTGCCTTATTCAAGGTAAAACATGCTCTATGGTCATTGATGGTGGGAGTTGCACCAATGTGGCAAGCACTAGGTTGGTCACCAAACTCAACCTAAAGACTACACCACATGCAAGGCCATATAAACTCCAATGGCTAAGTAATAGTGGTGATTTGGTAGTAAATCAGTAATTGTTGATTAATTTCTCCATTGGCAAATATGAGATCAAGTTCTATGTGATATTGTACCTATGGAGGCAAGCCACATTTTTTTTGGAAGACCTTGGCAGTTTGATAGGCGATTTCATCATGATGGATTCTCCAACAAGTTCTCTCTTGTTCACAATTCTCGCAAAGTCACACTTGTACCATTATCACCTAGGGATGTTTGTGAGGATTAAATAAAAATGAGAGAGAAAAGAGAAAAAGAAGAGCGAGAGCTTAAGAAAAGAGAAAAAGACGAGCAAGAGGTTAAGAAAGAGAAAGAGTGTGTGAAAAAGAAAATAATTGATTTTGAGGACAAAATTCAAAAAAAAGAGAGAATGAGTAAAAGAAAGAGAGAAAAATAGAAAATTTGATTACAAGAGGAAGTGAGGTGATCAGAGCTTATTTGACAAGGCAGCCTATATTTATTCTTTTGTGCAAGAAAACTTGCTTGGAATCTAACACTAACTCTTTGCCTAGTGATGTTATAGTTATTTTGTAGGATTTTGAGGATTTGTTTCCAAAGGAAGTACCTCACGGTTTGCCACCAATAAGGGGATAGAACACCAAATAGACCTTATTCATGGTGCTTCTCTACCGAATAGGCCAGCTTATAGGAGCAATCCTCAAGAAACAAAGGAGATACAAAATCAAGTGGAGGAGTTATTGCAAAAATGATGGGTTAGGCAGAGCTTAAGTCCTTGTGTTGTACCCGTAATTTTGGTACCTAAAAAGAATGGATCATGGAGGATATGCACTGACTATAGAGCAATCAACAACATCACAATTCGGTATAGACATCCTATCCCTAGACTTGATGATTTGCTTGATGAATTGCATGGTGCTTGCTTCTTTTCTAAAATCGATTTGAAAAGTAGGTACCATCAAATTAGGATAAGGGAAGGGGATGAACGGAAAATTGCTTTCAAAACTAAATATGCAATGCAAAAGGTGGAACCGTCACCTTAGCGGCCCCCTGGTCTCGACCCCACAAGTGTCCAAAGTGGGTAAATCACGGTTTTACTGGTGGGGTAAGGTGCTTGGGGCCAAAAGGATTTAAGCTAGCAGACCAGGTTTTTACCCCGTGTGCGACTGGCGACTCTCGAACCTAAGACCTCCGATGCAAGCAGCCAGACGCCTTACCAACCGAGCCAGCCCGTGGGGGCTCAAAACTAAATATAGATTGTATGAATGGTTGGTAATGCCTTTTGGGTTAACTAATGCACCAAGCATATTTATGAGGCTTATGAACCATGTTTTACGAGAATTTCTTAGAAAATTTGTGATAGTATACTTTGATGATATTTTGGTATATTTCAAGAGTTTTATTGAGCATATTGCACATCTCCAATCTGTCTTACATGTCCTTTGAAAGAAGAAACTAGATGCTAACTTAGAAAAGTATTCTTTTTGCACTGATCATGTGGGTTTTCTTGGTTTTGTCATAAGTTCTAAAGGAGTGCAGGTTGATGAAGAAAAAGTTAAGGCCATTAGAGATTGGCCAACTCCTAAAACTGTGAGTGAGGTTAGGAGCTTCCATGGGTTTGCAAGTTTCTATCGAAGGTTTGTGAAGGATTTTAGCACATTGGCAACACCCCTAAATGAAATTCTTAGGAAAAATATGGATTTTAAATGGGGGGAGAATCAAGAAAATGCATTTCAAGCACTTAAGAACAAACTTCCACACGCACCCATTCTTGCTTTTCCTGATTTTTCCAAATCATTTGAAATTGAATGTGATGCATCCCATGTGGGTATTGGGGCTATTTTACTTCAAGATGGTCATCCCATTGCATATTTTAGTGAGAAGTTAGGTGGCACCACTCTCAACTATTCCACTTATGATATAGAATTGTATGCACTTGTTAGAGCTTTGCAAATATGACAACATTATCTTTTGCCTAAAGATTTTGTCATTCATAGTGATCATGAATCTTTGAAGTATTTGAAAGGACAGGAGGAAGCTCAACAAAAGGCATGCCAATTGGGTTAAATTTCCTGAACAATTTCCTTATGTGATTAAGCACAAACAAGGAAGGGCAAATGTTGTAGCAGATGCACTTTCAAGAAGGTATAATTTACTTGCTACACTCGAAACTAAATTGCTTGGCTTTGAGCATATTACGGAATTATATGTACATGATAATGAATTCTCCCAATTATATGCTATGTGTGAAAAGAAATCACAAAATTGGTTTGTTAGAAATGATAATTACTTGTTTAAGAATAATAGACTTTGTGTGCCTAGAGGATCCATGCGTCAATTGCTAGTTAGGGAAGCACATGAGGGGGGTTTAATGGGACACTTTGGGGTTCAAAAGACCTTAGAAATGTTGAATGAACATTTTCATTGGCCACACATGAAGCATGATGTGCAGAAATTTTCTGAAAGGTACATTGTATGTAGAAAAGCAAAATTCAAGGTATCACCTCATGGACATTATACTCCTTTGCCTATTCCTGATTTCCCATGGACTGACTTGTCTATGGATTTTGTTTTAGGGCTACCACGCACTCAAAAAGATAAGGACTCCATTTTTATGGTAGTTGATAGATTTTCCAAGATGACACACGTCATACCTTGCCACAAAGTGAATGATGCAACTCATGTGGCAGATTTGTTTTTCAAAGAGGTGGTAAGACTTCATGGCATGCCTAGGAGCATTGTTTCAGATCATGATACCAAATTTTTAAGTCATTTTTGGAGGACCTTAAGGAACAAGCTGGGAACAAAGCTTCTTTTCTCCACCACATGCCACCCTCAAACTGATGGCCAAACTGAGGTGGTAAATAGTACTCTTCCTACTCTTCTTAGAGCAATTATTAAGAAGAACATTAAGTCTTTCGAAGAATATTTACCCCATGTTGAATTTGCTTACAATAGGGTTGTCCATTCTACCACTCAATTTTCTCCTTTTGAGATTGTTTATGGGTTCAATCCACTAACACCTCTTGATTTGCTTCCTTTACCTAATACTTTTTCTTTAGTTCACAGGATGGCAAAACAAATGCGGAATATGTGAAGAAGCTTCATGAGCAAGTTAAAGCTCAAATTGAGAAAAAAATGGAGTAATATGCAAATAGAGCCAATAAAGGCAGAAAAAGAGTTGTCCTTGAACTAGGTGATTGGGTGTGGGTTCATATAAGGAAGGAAAGGTTTCCTGCCCAAAGGAAATCAAAACTTCAGCCAAGAGGAGATGGATCATTCCAAGTATTGGAAAGAATTAATGACAATGCTTACAAGATTGACTTGCCCGGTGAGTATGGTGTTAGTGCAACATTTAATGTGGCTGATTTGTGTCCTGTTGATGTAGGTGATAAGGACCTAAATTCGAGGACGAATTCACCTAAAGGAGGGAATGATGAAAGCCAAGGAGGGGGTTCAATCTTACAAGACATAGTCAAGGATGAAGAGGCATTAAAAGGAATGGAGCACCCATGACAAGGTCCAAGACTAAAAAAATGAAGCAAGCCTTGGAAGGCTTAATAATGGAGCTCAAGGAAAAGGAGGATCAATGCACAATGGAGGCAAAAACTAAATGGATCACATTTCTTTATCTAAAATGAAATTGAGCTAACATGAAGATCATTTTCGTATCTATTTTGGGGGGATTTTTCTAGAGTGACTTTTGAAGTCCTTTGGTGGGTTTTAATGTCTTTTTGAGAGTTCCTAAGCTATTATTAGGGATTATTGGTTGCATTAGTGGGAAATAAATGTCATGCATTCATGCATGCATGATAATGGTGTATAATTAGTACTTAGTGGGAAGTGTAGTAGAGGTTGATGTTTCAACTTCCACTAAGTCTATATATAGGAAAACTCTTGTATGGCTAAGTAGTTTTTGGATTGAAATGAAATCTGAGTTTTCTCTATTGTGATCGCTTCCTTCGAGTTCTTAGGCTAAGAACTAAATCTGATCTTATCAAGGCAACTTGTGGCGATCAAAACACCCATGACTTATCACTCACCTTCTTATCTTTCTTTAGTGTGGCATCACTATCCTTCCCCAAACTGAAATTCAAGGTGATTTGATTCAAGGTGATCTTATCAATGTTTATCCCATGTTGAATTTGCTTATAATAGGGTTGTCTATTCTACTACTCAATTTTCTCCTTTTGAGATTGTTTATGGGTTCAATCCACTAACACCTCTTGATTTGCTTCATTTACCTAATACTTCTTCTTTAGTTCACAATGATTGCAAAACAAAGGCGGAATATGTGAAGAAGCTTCATGAGCAAGTTAAAGCTCAAATTGAGAAGAAAATGGAGCAATATGCAAATAGAGCCAATAAAGGCAGAAAAAGAGTTGTCCTTGAACCCGGTGATTGGGTGTGGGCTCATATAAGGAAGGAAAGGTTTCCTGCCCAAAGGAAATCAAAACTTCAACCAAGAGGAGATGAACCATTCCAAGTATTGAAAAGAATTAATGACAATGCTTACAAGATTGACTTGCCCAGTGAGTATGGTGTTAGTGTAACATTTAATGTGGCTGATTTGCGTCCTGTTGATGTAGGCGATAAGGACCTAAATGATGTGAACCCAATGAGAAGAAGTCTTAAGAACACACAACAAATAGAAGAAAGAGAGAAAGATAGTCTAAATCGAAAAGATGGAGAATGAAAGGAAGAAACCTCGACTCAATGCTTAAGGAAGCACGAACCTTGGTATATAAGAAGAAGAAGATAGACGCCACAACCTTGGGATGGAGGTTGATAAGTCTTGAACGCCACAAGGGGATGTCTTGATAAGTTCTAGTTCAATGAAGAACCAACAATTGAGAGTCTCACCATGTAGTAGATTGAATAAGCCAAAAGTTACATGTTGTGGTCGCCACCCCGTTAATTTAGAGCTATAGGGTGACCTAAAAACCCTAAAAGGCCAAAAGGAAGCCCATTTAGTAGAGGCCTATGTAGACTACATAGGCATATTAAGCTCTTGGCACCATTACAACCCAAATAAAGATAGAAATTGGGCCTAAATTGAACCCACAAAATTAACATATCCTTCTTACATTGACAAGAGACTTAAGTGACTAGTTAAGCTCATCTAAGGCTTGAATTAGATTGACTAAGCCGTATGACTTGCTCTTGGTCAAACCTTCTTCAATGGTAGCTTTGACTTTCACATCTTCAATTAGCACATTAAGTGTTTCTTTCATCTTTTTAGCCTTAGCCCTTGTAATTGGGCCTCCTTTGATGCATAATGGATCATCAACATCTCTAGAGTGGGTTGAGTATGATCTATATCGTTAGCTTGTTGGGCAACTTGTTCACTTCCTTTGACTCCATCACTAAATTCGAGGACGAATTCACCTAAAGAAGGAGGGAATGATGAAAGCCAAGTAGGGGTTTCAAGCTTACAAGACAAAGTCGAGGATGAAGAGGCATTGAAAGGAATTGGAGGACGCATGACAAGGTCCATGACTAAAAATATGAAGCAAGCTTTGGAAGGCTTAATAATGGAGCTCAAGGAAAAGGATGATCAATACACAATGGAGGCAACAATTAAATGGATCACATTTCTTCAACTAAAATGAAATTGAGCCAACATGAGGACCATTTTCGTATGTATTTTTGGGGATTTTTCTAGAGTAACTTTTGAAGTCCTTTGGTGGGTTTTAATGCCTTTTTGAGAGTTAAGCTATTATTAGGGATTAGTGGTTGCATTAGTGGAAAATAAATGTCATGCATTCATGCATGCATGATAATGGTGTATAATTAGTACTTAGTGGGAAGTGTAGAGGTTGATGTTTCAACTTCCACTAAGTCTATATTTAGGAAAACTCTTGTATGACTAAGTAGTTTTTGGATTGGAATGAAATCTGAGTTTTCTCTTTTATGAGAGCTTCCTTCGAGTTCTTAGGCTAAGAACTAAATCTAATCTTATCAAGGCAACTTATGGCGATCACTCACCTTCTTATCTTTCTTGAGTGTGGCGTCACTATCCTTCCCCAAACTGAAATTCAAAGCGATTCGATTTAAGGCGATCTTATCACCTACTATGGGGTATTACCCTTTTTTGGTCTCTCTAAAATCAACCTTTCTTCTTGTCCTCTACTTGATCACATTATCCTTGAGGATTAAGCACATTGCCCGCATCCATTAGCTTTCCCTCTTCCACAGATCTTTGTTTTTTGGCATACTTGAACCTATGATCAACTCATCAAGACTGGCAGCTATTTGTCGTGGCTATCAACATGTTGCTACCCACTTCCTAAAATCAGTGTTTTCTGGAAAGATTCTCTTGATCTCACCTGTATTTGCACTAATGACCAGTACCTGACTTTCTCTGGTGGTGCTGGTTGAATATCATCCCATAGGTTTCTGCTTCATCTTAATCTACGGCTTCCTGGAAGTTCTCCTGGCTTGACTCGAGGGATTCAACCTCTTCGTCCTCAGCCTCTTCTTCTATGTTGCAAGTGTTGACGAATGGGCTCTTGGTGCATGTGCCCCGCTCGGCTGCTCTTACTACTGAATATGCCTCCTCGGGTGCGGAAGCAGAAGCCATATTTTTATCGGTTTTCAAAGACCGGTATCGGATTAATCAGATGTATCGGGCAACTCAGTGAAGGGAAGAGCTGATTCCACGGCTACAAGCTCCTTCATGAAAGTCTCATGCCTTTCTCTCTTGGAATGAATGGTTGACTAAAGGGATGCTACTGCCAGCCAGCAAGGAATGGAGGGAAGAGTTTAGGAACAAGGAATTGAGGGTATCCCCAATAGGCTTGACTGAGAAGGGTATTCGATAAGTATGAAATACAGATAGGAAAGAGTCAATGGAAAGACTGTAGGGAAAAAAAATTTTGGGTGTATTTTTTCTCCACGTCTACCTGTCATGACCTTGGGCCTTCATTCAGATTTTCCACTTCGCGTATTCTTGTCTATCTTTGTTACCATGAGAAGGAGAGCCAGATGAAAGAGTCTTAGAAGACATGTTGCGTAGTCAACTTCAGATGCAGAAGCAGTGGGCAAGATCTGTCCTCTCCCATCCATTCCAGCCCAGCCTAGGATAACTATCACACGCTCACACTCAAAGTGTATTCTCAAATTCAAAGTATATTGAAGAAGTGAGAACAATAGAGCAAGAGTCTGAGGGAGATAAGATAATACATACCCATTCCATACAGTCAATAGCAGCACTTCCTAACATCTTTCAAGATTCAGAGTAACGAATCCGAGTTTGCTCTTCACTTCTCTCCAGTCCATCCCCTTCCAACCCTTTTGGATAACACTATAAAATAGTAAGGAAAGACAAAGAACCCCCGAGACTCGCGCAGCAGTCGTGAAAAGATTTAAGAAGGCATATCTCCCAGTCCAATCTAGCATAACATAGGACTCCAGTAATGAAATATAATCCACATCCTATTACTTCTTTATCAATGCCCCCTAAAGAAAGAAAAGATTACTTATAATTTAGCGTAAGCGCATCCTATTACTTCTTTCTCTTGCATGCCTTAGGGAAGGTCAATATATAATTAGACAGATGCCCTTTCTTTCCCTGGAGCCATGGTCTGGAAATGAGTTAACTCGCCCAGCATACTGGTTACTGACTGACCCCAGGTAGTTTCCGAAGCTCAAAACCAACAGCTAGAATTGGACAGGCATCAACTTGACCAACTTCAGATAGAGACAATGCATAAAGACGATACAAGTCACGTGCCAAAGAAGCTGGAGTGCGGCCAACTGTATCCTCTATTAAGTAGCATCTTTCTAGTACTTGAGGGATAGTCAGCCCTCTTTCGCGGGTCACTCCTTAGATCAATTGTAGGTGCCATGGGTTGAGTTCCCTTTGATCCGTCAGGGCATCCAACTCAATAGTCATTCCTGTCAAGAGTTCTGCGTCTGGTCATGACCCACGGTACAGACTTTTAGGATCTACTTTTTTTCAGGGATAGATTCTTAGTTTTTAGTAGGGTCGCACGGGCCCCAATACCAGCTATCTCACCTCTCGTATCACAATATAACAGTAAGGGCATGAAAGATTTATTGTTCTTTCCCTCGCCCCTCGCTCAGCTCTCACTCAAAATTCAAAGTATATTGAAGAAGTGAGAACCATTCCCTCACATAAATTGAATGCACGGTCTCTTTCCGTCTTTCGTATTTGCAAATTAAGGTCGGTCCCTTTTATCTTTCTCATTTTGATCTTCTTTGACTTGATAAGTATTTCGATCCCTTTCTTTTCTTAATCTTATCTCTTTCTTTTGAGTTCGGGATAGCTCTTAGTAGAGATTGTGAAGTGCTGTCTTCTACTTCAACTAGTCTCTCTTGGGGAAGATACTACATAACTAGCAGAATTCATAAAGCCTGACAATGGTAGTCTCTCCTTTCGGTGCCTGAGCATGATCTTCTGCTTCCACTGATCTTTCCATATTATATGACCATTCTTTCCAGGGGAGGCTACCACACTCACTATTATCTTATGTTTGGCATCTCAAAGAGAGGGCAGGTCTAGGGTTGATCGATCTGAAGCAGCCGCACATCACCAGAACCATCAACTGATTCATCCACATCTTCTTTCTCTATAAGATAGTTCCAGGTAACTTCGGTAGGCCCAGGGAGGACATATGTCAGTGACTACCAAGACAGTATAGCACAAGAGTAGATGGAGAGAATGGATGGGAATAAGTCAGGAGCCTTTGACACTGCCATTGAGTAACCCCTCAGAGCTCTCTCCGTTCGTCTGTAGGTATTTGAAGGCGCGAGCGAGGGACAGAATAATTCTATCCTATGGTTTCCCTTTCTATCTCCGTTCATCTATAGGTATTTGAAGTCCTAAGCGGGGGAGGAGAGAATTATTATTTTTTGGTCCAGAGTGGGGGCCCCAATTGACAAGGGGAGAGTCGCACAATGGCTAAAATACATACATTCAATAGATAAAAAGAACTGCTTGTCATATATTCATTGATTCTTTCATACTCTACTTTCACTCTCACTCAACTCTTTCACACTCTAGTTAATACTTACACTCTCTATTTAATTCCATATAGTACGTTTAGATAAGATAACAAAAAAGACAGAAGCGGTCAAGCTATCAAGGAAAATGAGTTTGGGACGAGAATGACGAACGAGTTTAGTGTCTTTTTTCTCTTTTCCCTCGCTCAACTCTCTCTCTCAAAGTGTAGGTATAGGAAGACCTGAGCAGGGGCCTCCCCATTGTAAAGGGGAGGGTCACACGGGGAACCTAAAATTACATAATATAGTCCAAGTACAACTTCAATAATATGTTTAGAATCCTTCAAATCCTCACCACTTATCTAATATACTTTATAAAGTGAACTATCAAACATTCAATCTACTATATCCATTATCTCTATTAATACTCTAACTCCATTATATCCAATCTATCGTTCATAAACTGTCGTTCAATCTCAACTCACACTCTAACTCACTACTTAAACTCAACACTTATTACTTTCACTATATTATTTGTTTGTTAGAGTACGTTCATAGAAGATACAAAAGATACGCTCCAGAATAACTGAAATAATAAGTTAGGAATGCAAGCATGAAAGAATCATATAAATGACTTACAGGTCATATCACGTTAACAGTATTGCAATTTATATGCGTTATGTGTATAAAGATACACTCTCATCGAAGAAAATAGGAAGTCTCAAATGAATCTACTTTCTCTTCTTTCACTTATCACTACTATTTCTAGTTAGATTTCTAGTCATATTACTTTTTGTTTATTTTTCTTTTTTTATGCCTGAAATATTCTTTTTATAGGATCCCCTTGACGGGGGCCCCCTATTCCCAAAGGAGGGTCGCATGGGGCTCAAATCCACTACTATCAATAGTTATAGTACCACATTCTATCTTATTCTTGAATCTATCCTATCATTAAAATAAGTCATATAAACAATCAAAAAGATAACCTTCACGCATTAACTATACAATAAATCCATATTCTATCTATTTCACATACACTCTAATATATCTCCTCTTTCGTACATCTACAGTCGTAAATTCTATACTAATACTCTCACACTAAACTATCACACTCAACATCATAACTCTCACTATCAATTATCTCTCTTATTTCAGTCTTACATTATAAAGACAATAAAGACTCCCGATAGAATACATAAGAAAGAACTAAATCATAATTCACTACAATCCCACTCTCCAGTAAGTACATTCCCATTTATATCAAATATAGTAGATCGTTCGTGTATTTTGTTTAGCACTTTAGTCTCAATATTTTCTATTTAGATGTTTTTCTGAATGCTAGTCTCGTTTAGTTTATTATCAGTGATCTACATTCCTTAATACCTTTGATAACCCTTCATTCAGTCTTCGAATATTGTTGGCAAAAGGCGATTCGCTCGCCCCCAGCATCCCCCCGTCAACCCGTCCCATGGTCAACATAAAGGAGGTAAATCATGGGGGCTACTAGCCCGAATGTTGTGGCTACTGCGTGGGGAGGGTGGGCACATTGACTTTGCTAAGTTTTGACCCTCAAATCTCATGTTGGAAACACCTACGTACTAACCATCAATCCATCCTATGGGGACAAAAAATGTTGGACCATGTAGCAGACGAACTCGGGGTGACCGACCCGACCCTACGGAAGTTTTCCACCGGTCACCAGGGTAAATCGGGAAGCGCTCGCGGTGGGCGATCTAGAAGCCCAGCATCTCAGGGTTCGCGCTTCATTTGGAGGAAAAATTCTTATAAAATACGCCGTAGCTAGGGATCAAACCGCGGATACCTAATATATCGATTAATCATCCTACGACTACACCATAGCTCCAGGGGCTCATTTAATCTCTGAATAACCTATATGCCAGGTATATTGCACACAAAATATATGAGGGAAGCAAATTCATATAAGCCAATACTTGTCGTGCAATGCACTCTTCTTTCACTTCGCACCATAAATAGTGACTCCCTTGACTTTCTTTTTATCTTAGTAGTTAACCATATATTCTATTTCACTCTTAGTATATAGGTAGTTGGAGCTTACTTTCAATAGCAATATCCCTATCCATACAATTGTGCTTCTATATGCCTTTGTGTCTTCTTTTATATAGATCTCTCCAGTAATGGGAGCAGGAGTCGCATCTAGGATATAGTTCAATAGTTAGTTCTAGCAGCATGCCATGAGGCCAGTATACTCTCTTTTGGAAACATCTTGTTCGACCTATGTATAAGTGATATCAAACCTCCACGTCGCAGCCACTCGTCCCTTTCATTAATAGCTCAAGTAAGCCCTATACTTTCTCAATGCCTCATCAAGTTAGTCAAGCCATTGATAATCATCTGCACAAGAATTCCTTCTTCTTCCCTCATCAAATGGATACGTCTACCCACAATAAATTCCCTCCCAACAGCCATAAATTATGTTCAATAAGCACTCCCATCATATCTCTTTTCTCTTTGTATCATATATTTTCTCGTTTATGATCCTGCTCAATCTTCTCTCTCTACTTTCTTTTATCAATCCACTCATGATGATCTCAATACCATACATCCTCCTTTATTTGAGTTTGATTAGTATCTCTCTAATAAGAATCATTCTAATCTCGTTCTATAATACGATATATTGGTATATCTCTCTTTTCATCAATCCAATTTTAATCATTTATATTCTGTGATATAAGCAGTCTCTCATAAATGCATGCATATATAGGGTGAGATCATTGCCAGTGATCATATCAGCTAATATTGTGTTTAATATCCGAAGCAATATATATTGTTCTTATGGGTCATCCATTAGGGTGACTTCATTAAATCAAGGATAGGAATAGCTTATCCTTCTTTTCATCATACTTCAATCATCATGTATTGTTATCAATTTAATAGTTTTAGGTGACTCACACCATATTGTAATATAAGTGATCTCTTTTTCTCTATCCCCTAGTTCTAATGTATTCTCAATCTTAAGGTAAAGGATATCGTCATATATGATAAGCACCTTGGAATGGATCGCCTTGAAATTCAGATGTAGGGAAGGATATTGACGCCACACTCAAGAAAGATGAGAGGGTGAGTGATAAGTCATGGGGGTTTCGATCGCCACAAGTTGCCTTGATAAGATCACGATTAGTTCTTTGCCTAAGAACCAAAGGAAGCTCTCACAATAGAGAAAACTCTGATTTCATTCAAACTTAACATGCCTTGGCCATACAAGAGTTCTCCTATATATAGACTTAGTGGAGGTTGAAACATTAACCTCTACCACACTTCCCACTAAGCACTAATTATGCATCATTATCATGCATGCATGCATGCATGATGTTTATTTCCCACAATTCCCTAATACTAGCTTAGGAACTCCCAAAAGCATTAAAAACCCACCAAAAGACATCAAAAATAACTTCAGAAAATTCCCCCAAAAATACCCACGAAAATTGGACACTTGTAGCCCTTGAATGCATCTTGGATCATGTGGTTTTGGGCCTTCAAGTTTTGTCTTCATGTGGGCTCAATTTCACTTTCAATTTGAAGGAATGTGATCCATTTAGTTGTTGCCTCCATTGTGCATTGATCCTTCTTCTCCTTGAGCTCCATTATTAAGCCTTCCAAAGCTTGCTTCATTCTCTTAGTCTTGGATCTTGTCATGGGTCCTCCAATTCCTTTCAATGCCTCTTCCTCTATGGCTTTGTCTTGTAAGCTTGTATCCCCTCCTTGGTCCACATCATTCCCTCCTTCTTTAGGTGAATTCGTCCTCGAATTTAGATCTTCATCACCTACATCAAATGGACGCAAATCAGCCACATTAAATGTTGCACTAACACCACACTCACCGGGCAAGTCAATTTTGTAAGCATTGTCATTAATTCTTTCCAACACTTGGAATGGTCCATCTCCTCTTGGTTGAAGCTTTGATTTCCTTTGGGCAGGAAACCTTTCCTTTCTCATATGAACCCACACCCAATCACCGGGTTCAAGGACAACTCTTTTTCTCCCTTTATTGGCTCTCTTCGCATATTGCTCCATTTTCTTCTCAATTTGAGCTTTAACTTGCTCATGAAGCTTTTTCACATATTCTGCCTTTGCTTGACCATCCTTGTGAACTAAAGAAGAAGTGTTAGGTAAAGGAAGCAAATCAAGAGGTGTTAGCGGATTGAACCCATAAACAATCTCAAAAGGGGAAAATTGAGTAGTAGAATGGACAGCCCTATTATAAGCAAATTCAACATGAGGTAAACATTCTTCCCAAGACTTAATGTTCTTCTTAATAATTGCTCTAAGAAGAGTAGAAAGAGTCCTATTTACCACCTCAGTTTGGCCGTCAGTTTGAGGGTGACATGTAGTGGAGAAAAGAAGCTTTGTTCCTAGTTTGTTCCATAAGGTCCTCCAAAAATGACTTAAGAATTTGGTGTCACGATCTGAAACAATGCTCCTAGGCATGCCATGAAGTCTTACAACCTCTTTGAAAAACAAATCTGCCACATGAGTTGCATCATCCACTTTGTGGCAAGGTATGAAGTGTGCCATCTTAGAAAATCTATCAACTACCACAAAAATGGAGTCCTTACCTTTTTGAGTGCGTGGTAGCCCTACAACAAAATCCATAGACAAGTCAATCCAAGGGGAATCAGGAATAGGCAAAGGAGTGTAAAGTCCATGAGGTGATACCTTAGATTTTACTTTTCTGCACACAATGCACTTTTCACAAAATTTTTGCACATCATGCCTTAAGTGTGGCCAATGAAAATGTTCATGCAACATTTCTAAGGTCTTTTGAACCCCAAAGTGTCCCATTAGACCCCCCTCATGTGCTTCCCTAACTAGCAATTCACGCATGGATTCTCTAGGCACACAAAGTCTATTGTTCTTAAACAAGTAATTATCATGCCTAACAAACCCATTTTGTGATTTCTTTTCACACGCAGCATATAATTCAGAGAAGTCACTATCATGTTCATACAACTCTCTGATATGTTCAAAGCCAAGTAATTTAGTTTCAAGTGTAACAAGCAAATTATACCTTCGTGAAAGTGCATCTGCTACAACATTTACCTTTCCTTGCTTATGCTTAATCACATACGGAAATTGTTCAAGAAATTCAACCCATTTGGCATGCCTTTTGTTGAGCTTCCCCTGCCCTTTCAAATACTTCAAAGATTCATGATCACTATGAATAACAAATTCTTTAGGCAAAAGATAGTGCTGCCATGTTTGCAAAGCTCTAACAAGTGCATACAATTCTATATCATAAGTGGAATAGTTGAGAGTGGCGCCACCTATCTTCTCACTAAAATATGCAATGGGATGTCCATTTTGAAGTAAAACAGCCCCAATACCCACATGAGATGCATCACATTCAATTTCAAATGATTTGGAAAAATCAGGCAAAGCAAGAATGGGTGCATGTGTGAGTTTGTCCTTAAGTGCTTGAAATGCATTTTCTTGATTCTCTCCCCACTTAAAACTCATATTTTTCTTGACAATTTCATTTAGGGGTGCTGCCAGTGTGCTAAAATCCTTCACAAACCTTCTATAGAAACGTGCCAACCCATGGAAGCTCCTAACCTCACTCACAGTTTTGGGGGTTGGTCAATCTCTAATGGCCTTAACCTTCTCTTCATCAACCTGCACTCCTTTAGAACTTATGACAAATCCAAGAAAAACCACATGATCAGTGCAAAAAGAACACTTTTCTAAGTTAGCATACAGTTTCTCCTTTCTAAGGACATGCAAGACAGATTTGAGATGTGCTACATGCTCAACCAAACTCTTGGAATATACCAAAATATCATCAAAGTATACTACCACAAATTTTCCTAGGAATTCTCGTAAAACATGGTTCATAAGCCTCATAAAAGTGCTTGGCGCATTAGTTAACCCAAAAGGCATTACCAACCATTCATACAATCCATATTTAGTTTTGAAAGCAGTTTTCCATTCATCCCCTTCCCTTATCCTAATTTGATGGTACCCACTTTTCAAATCAATCTTAGTAAAGAAGCAAGCACCATGCAATTCATCAAGTAAATCATCAAGTCTAGGGATAGGATGTCGATACCGAATTGTGATGTTGTTGATAGCTCTACAGTCCGTGCACATCCTCCATGATCCATCCTTTTTAGGTACCAAAATTACTGGTACAGCACAAGGACTTAAGCTCTCTCTCACCCATCCTTTTTGTAATAACTCCTCCACTTGATTCTGTATCTCCTTTGTTTCTTGAGGGTTGCTCCTATAGGCAGGCCTATTGGGAAGAGAAGCACCAGGAATAAGGTCCATTTGGTGTTCTATTCCCCTCATTGGTGGCAAACCGTGAGGTACTTCCTGGGGAAACACATCCTCAAAGTCCTGCAAAATAGCAACAACATCACTGGGCAAGGAGTTAGTATTAGTTTCCAAGCAAGTTTCCTTGCACAAAAGAAGAAATATAGGTTGCCTTGTCAAATAAGCTCTCTTCACCTCACTTCCTCTTGCAAACAAATTTTCTATTCTTCTCTCTTTCTTTTCCTCGTTCTCTCTTTTCTTTTCCTCATTCTCTCTTTTCTTTTCTTTCCTCATTCTCTCTTTCTTTTCCTCATTCTCTCTTTTCTTTTCCTCATTCTCTCCTTTCTTTTTCTTAAGCTCTCGCTCTTCTTTTTCTCTTTTCTCTCGTATTTTTTTTTGATCCGCACAAACCTCCCTAGGTGATAATGGTACAAGTGTGACTTTGTGGGAATTGTGAAGAAATGAGAACTTGTTGGAGAATCCATCATGGTGAGCTCGCCTATCAAACTGCCAAGGTCTTCCAAGAAGAATGTGGCTTGCCTCCATAGGTACAATATCACATAGAACTTGATCTTCATATTTTCCAATCGAGAAATTAATCATCACTTGTTGATTCACCACCAATTCACCACTATTACTTAGCCATTGGAGTTTATATGGTCTTGCATGCGGTGTAGTCTTGAGGTTGAGTTTGGTAACCAACCTAGTGCTTGCCACATTGGTGCAACTTCCACCATCAATGATCATAGAGCATGTTTTACCTTGAATAAGGCAACGAGTATGAAAAATATTCTCTCTTTGGTCCTCCTCATGCTCCTTGGCTTGACTTCCTAATAACCTTCTAACCACCAAGAGATCGCCATCTTGCGCATAGGCTGCTCCATCATGTTCCTCATCGCTTGAAGAAGAAGAATGAGAAGAAGTTTCTTCACTAGAGATGCTCCCATTATCCCTAACCACCATAGTCTTCTTATTCGGGCATTCGGATGCGATATGTCCTTTTCCCAAACACTTGAAGCACTTGATATCCCTGCTCTTAGAAGTAGAAGAAGTAGTAGTAGGAAAAGGCTTCTTAGCGCTTGTTACCTCCTTTGAATTAGAAGAGGAACCCTCCTTCTTTGGCTTGTCCTTCCAATTTGAAGAGTAGTTTGAAGAAGATGGTCTTTTCATAACGCCCTTTCTCTTTAATTGTTGCTCCACTTTCATTGCTTGATGAACTAAGTCGTCAAGCTCCACATAATGTTGTAGCTCTACAATGTCTCCAATATCTCCGGTTTAGGCCATGGAGAAATCGAGCCATAGTTGCTTCTCTTTCCTCCTCAATATTGGCCCTAATCAAAGCCACCTCCATCTCCTTGTAATACTCATCCACACTCCTACTCCCTTGGATGAGTCTTTGCAATTTGTTGTGCAACTCCCTATGGTAGTGGGAAGGCACAAATCTCCTTCTCATCAAAGTCTTCATTTCACCCCAAGTGTTGATAGGGTGCTCTCCATACCTTCTTCTCTCCTTTTGCATTTGATCCCACCAAATTAAAGCATAATCGGTGAACTCAAGGGCAGCCACCTTCACTTTCTTTGCATCAGGGTAATTGTGGCATGAGAAGATTTGCTCTATTTTCATTTCCCACTCAAGATATGTGTCGGGGTCATTCCTCCCTTGGAAGGAAGGTACCTTGACTTTCACCCCTCTTAGATCGTCTTCATGTTGATGGTTTCTACCTCCTCTTTCGTGTCTTCGTCCCCCTTCACGCCTCCTTCTTTCTCTTGGAGAACTATAGAATAGGTCACTTCCCGGATGAGATTCTTCATGATTAGAATTTCCCCCATGGTTGGAAACTCTTCCTCCTTCAAGTCGGTCCATCCTTTCATGTAAGCCTTCAAGTTGTCTTTGAAGCATTCTCTCAAAGTGTTGAGTAAGCGCCTCCATTTGAAGCCTATTAGGATCTTGCCTAGGGGAGTTTTCCCCACTCATGCTTGCAACAAAAAAAAGATGACAAGGAAAATTGCACAAGAAATGTTAGAAAGACCTCACCACTCGCCTCACGTGGTTGCACTCAAATTTATCCACTCAGCTTCCTTTATAAGCCCTTAAGAAAAGAACCTTATCAACGATTTTCTCAAGACAACAAGTAGACAATCAAGTGAGCAAGAAACCAACAAGAGAATATGAGTAGAACAAGAGAAATAAACGGTTAGAACAAGAAATTCAGCAACGATCAAGAGCAATGAGAGAAATATTGGGTCCTTTCAATTCGCCGATCTTCCTTCTTTTTTTTTTTCGAATTTCCTTTTTGTCCCTTTTTTTTTTCTTCAGTAAAAAAAAACACAATGACTCAAGTAACACCTTTTTTTTTCAACTCTTTTTTTTTTTTTTTGAGTTTAGGACCCAAATAGAGAAGCGATAAATAGAGTTGGAGAATGAAAACACCAATGGATACTATGGATGAGAGATTAACAAAGATGAACAAGAACACAAATGAAGAAGAACAAAACGCAAACCTGAAAATCAAGGAGCCAAGGCTCTGATACCAAATGATAAGCACCTTGGAATGGATCGCCTTGAAATTCAGATGTAGGGAAGGATATTGACGCCACACTCAAGAAAGATGAGAGGGTGAGTGATAAGTCATGGGGGTTTCGATCGCCACAAGTTGCCTTGATAAGATCACGATTAGTTCTTTGCCTAAGAACCAAAGGAAGCTCTCACAATAGAGAAAACTCTGATTTCATTCAAACTTAACATGCCTTGGCCATACAAGAGNATGTACCCCAACATCTTTAGCACAAACTGCGAGGCAGAAGTGCCTTCTTGCATCTTAGTTGTGAAGAGGAGTCTGGAGACTTCGAACCTTTCGGATCTCGCCTGCTCTTCAAAACAACTCATTAAGATGGAAGATGATGGTATAAGCATCCATATGCTCATGCTGCTTTTGCAGCTCAGGTATCATAGAGGCTAGCATGATGCAACTTGCAAGTTCAGAATCGGTCACATGTTTCTGATAGGCCACTAATTGGTCTGGAGTTGCATCTGCTGGAGGATTTGAGGGAAGTAGATTTTCAAGGACATAAGCAATCTTCTCTGCCTTGAGGACTATCCTCAGGTTTCGAAGCCAGTCATGAAGTTAGGCCCAGTTAATTTGTTGGTGTCCAAGATGGAACGCAAATTCAGAGAAGACATGATCGAGTGATTAACCTAGAAATACAAATTGAGATTATGTGAGAAGATTTATTAAAGAATGTATCAACATACATAAATTAAATCCTATTTATTTTACGAATTGAGTCACCCTTATTATCAATTCGGGAGATCGTAGGAACATCTCCAAATAGGTTGATATCCAACCATAGATAAGAACAACCATGGCTGTGGCCATCAAGTTCTCTTAGCTATGAAGGTAGGTAATTATACCGATTACACATCACATATATGTAACTATCACATTATGCTATCAACTAATTGAATGTTTGCATAAAACATTGGGTTGTTAACTCATTAACAAGTATGTATCATTATACATAGCACTCAACTGCACCTCTCTTTACATCGACCTTGGCTGTGGAACAACAAATCGATGCTCCAAGCTTAAGGCTGACCCATTAATCAAGAAATAGTTTTAATATGGTTGGAGCTCATTCAACCGCTTAGTCAGGCTTGAATGTGTCCAACAACCAAAACTAATGATTGACCTCTGACTCGAACTATATTATTCATAAACTAATTCCATGGTTTGAACACGTTGAGGTTCAAGTCGGGCATGGATGTGTCCATCAACCCAAGCGAGAAACAAAACTCCGATTCTAACCATATTAATGGAAGGTGTAGGCCTTAATATTTTGTAAGGGGTTTTGGGTCTCATTCCTTTTAAGCACATTCATGACATAAAATTATGTCATGACTAACGATTTCCTTAACAAAGTATGTATGTGACTTAATTTATCAAGTCTCATGAATTAAATTAGGAACCGGATTTCCTAATTATAATTTCACACTTTATTAAAGGAATTGTTTTGGGAAACAATTTCCTAAATTGTCATAATTAATTTCGGAAATAATATGTTCAAGACTTTGATTTCTCTAAATCAAATCTTATTAAATTAAGAGACAAATCCCTTAATTCAACCACATATTATTTTCATGAAAATCTCATTTAAGAAACTCTATAGGAAACCATTTTCCTAATTAATTTTGGAGACAACAATATGTAAGAGCATCACCTCTTAAACATATTTTATTCATGGATTTAATTAATTACAACAAATATTTTCTAAGGGTGGCTCCCCGAGGCTCAGATACCCAAAGAAAAGTAATGTGTTGTAAATCCAATTGGACGGCTCCCCGAGGCTCAATCCAATCAAACATGACAATTTCAATTAAAATTGGGAAATTAAATTACAACAACTAACTTTAAATTGGACGGCTCCCCGAGGCTCAATCCAAAATAAAGAATTTTGTTGTCAATTTAAAAACCAATTCAAATTTAATTGTCAATTAACTGTCCATGAATTTGTCTAGACTTTCTTAAAAGAAAGTGCCCAAAATTGCGAGATTTCGAAAATTGATTTTCAGAATAATTGTAAGTTTCTGGTACAAAGGAAACTTACATATTTCCAAAATTAGAAAATTTCTAAAATAGAAAAATTTCCAAAATTGGAAAGTTTCCAAAGATGGGAAGATTTCAAAATTATTATAAAATTTCAGAAAATAGAAAATTTCAAACGTTTGCGAAATTTCATGAGGATTTCCAAACTTTGAAATTCCTAAATCTAAAATTTATTATAATTTGAAAGTTTTCATAATTGAAAAAATTTTTCCGAAATTGAGATCATGACAAAGTTTTCCACAAAATAATTATTTGATTAAGTCGAACACTAACCGGCTCTGATACCACTGTTGGGACCGGGTGCATGTCGACAAGGATACGAGTTCGTAAAATTTAAAATTTTTACGTGCAGCGGAAGAGTTTGCATAAAATAATTTCCTAAATTATTTTAACCTCGTATCTAGCATGCAACCTTATAGTGTATCGATATAATCATAAAATAAAAGTTTACGAAAAATAAACTAATTTACCAAGTACCTCGCGTAACTCGAAGTAAGGGACGAGATCCAACCGTAGCGTCCCTTGGAAGCTTTGCCTCTATTCGCGTCCACGCCGAGTTCTCTTCGGGATGACTTCGCAAAGTCACGAGTTTTGTGCCGACGAGAACTACTAGATTCTCTATAGGCACAACTTGAAAGATCAAGAGAGGAGTTAGAAACTAACCAACAAGAAGTAACGGAATCGTATTCCGGAAGAGAGGAGTCGCTATCCGCTTCTTCTTCTTCGTGTTCGGGTTCTCCTTCTTCTTCAATGCTCACGGCAACCCTTGCCTTGGAGTAGTTGGGCGCCGGCCCTAGAAGGTGGAAGGAGCGCCAGCCCTAATCTCCTTAGGGTTGGCGCCGGCCCTAGGCAAGAAAGGGAGAAGGAGAAGATAAGAGAAGAGAGAGAGGGAGAGCTCCAATAATAATCACTTGATTGAAATTAAGGGCTAGCCTTTGGTTCCTTTATATAGTAGCAACTCCTTTGCTAAGTCTCCCTCTAAACCGAATTAACGGAATTAACGGAATTAGTTATAAAAAATTTATCTCATAAATTTTCTTATTGCTTATTCCGTTTAAGCCTAGTCTTATTATAACCATTTATAATAAAACAAATTAGTTATCATAAGAAATTTATCCTATAAATTTTCTTATGAATTTTATTATAACTAACTTTATAATAAAACTAATTATTTATCATAAGAAATTTATCCTATAAATTCTTATGAATTAATTCCGTTTAAACCAAGTCTTTATTATAAACTAATTTATAATAAAAACTAATTCTTCTTCTCTTTAAATTATGGAATAAATTTTATAAGAAATTTATAAACTTTCTTATTATGGATAAATCAATTCATAATTGATTTTATAAAATTAAAATGAACCAACTCATGGATTATTTTAATCTTCCATAAAAGAATAAATTTCTATAAATTTTATTTATATAAATTTTTTTATATAAATTTATTTATCCATAATTTATAAAATAAATCGCGCTAGATTTATTTTATTAATTAAACCAATTAAATTGGTTTTCTCCTTTTATTTTGCCGGCCACCAAAGAGGGGTTAACACCCTCTTTGGTCGGCCAAACCCAACCCGGACCGTCGCGAATTAAACTCATTTAATTCGCCCAAAAAGCCTTCAAAAGACTTAGCCATTTTTAGCTTCTAATGCGCCTCTGACTAACTCAGATTCGACTTATTTCTCTTGATCGAAAAATCTAATTTTCAACTTGTTTTAAATCCCTCGGATTACTCGTAGTGCGTGTGACTAAATAGGCTTTCGATTTATGTTGGCCGTCTATAATTAACTAATTATAGAACGATCATGAGTGGCACCTAGTAGTACGTCATGATCCCCAATTAATCGAAAGATCAACGGTTTGACCTCAGAAGAAATTATTCTGAAACCCTTCAGCAGCTCTAATGAATCATGCCACATTCCCTTCACCACCTTATACCCACTTGGTTCAGGACACGGTCAATGGTGTCAGTCCCCACTAGGCTGACTACGTCACACCTAGCCCAAGTAGTGTCTTTCTCGTCCTTTGGATTTCTAATTACTCTCATGTATTTTAGAGACTCTCACTCTAAACATGATATGCTCTGGCCAGAGGCTTTGAGTAACAATCCGACGATAGGCCTGGGTATACATCTCCTCGCAAGGAGTGGTGAATCCTTTGTAGGCTGTTCAAACATCTTCGGGCACTTTGGCTTATACCCGATCATCCTGGGTCCACACCTCCTTGGAGATGCTTGCTTAAGATGTCAAAGTATAAGTCTCCATGACCAAGATGACTTGAACACCGCAAGTCAAAGGAACATCGCACTTAAGCCGCAGTAAGATCTTCATTGACATATCTACATGTAGATTCCCATATGAAGTCTTACAGCTAGTCACTCCAATGAACTAGTTCCCTTAACTAGCATCCATGTTTATCTCCGGACATCCCAATGTCACCAGCCAGTGAGAATCAGCTGATTAGAGAATAACCCATGCTAGTCTCAACAGAATTGATAGTGTCCGTTTTTATCAATTCATCGACTAGGGATATTTTCAATACTTCACATTTGCGCATTTAGAGATAATCACTAGTTGTGATCTCATCACAAATTCTCTTATGCTGTGAGTTGTATTGCGGACATTCAGTAGATGAGTTTAAGATCACAATCAAATACACAAGCATGTATACTCAAATAGTGAATTATCATTTATTAATATAAATATTTTACAATCATAAGGCGATTGCCTTAGGACACTTCTCTCATATCACTAACATGTATAAGTGATATCAAACCTCCACGTCGTAGCCACTCGTCCCTTTCATTAATAGCTCAAGCAAGCCCTATACTTTCTCAATGCCTCATCAAGTTAGTCAAGCCATTGATAATAATTTGCACAAGAATATCCTTCTTCTTCCCTCAACAAATGGATACGTCTACCCACAATAAATTCCCTCCCAACAAGCCATAAATTATGTTCAATTATTTGATCATATATTTTATCATTTATGATCCTGCTCAATCTTCTCTCTCTACTTTCTTTTATCAGTCCACTCATGATGATCTCAATGCCATACATCCTCCTTTATTTTAGTTTGATTAGTATCTCTCTAATAAGAATCATTCTAATCTCCTATAATACGATATATTGGTATATCACTCTTTTCATCAATCCAATTTTAATCATTTATATTCTGTGATATAAGCAGTCTCTCATAAATGCATGCATATATAGGGTGAGATCATTGCTAGTGATCATATCAGCTAATATTGTGTTTACTATCCACAGCAATATATATTGTTCTTATGGGTCATCCAATAGGGTGACTTCATTAAATCAAGGATAGCAAGAGCTTATCCTTCTTTTCATCATAACTTCAATCATCATGTATTATTCAATTTAATAGTTTTAGGTGACTCACACCATATTGTAATATAAGTGATCTCTTTTTCTCTATCCCCTAGTTCTAATGTATTCTCAATCTTAAGGTAAAGGATATCGTCAGATAGCTCCCCCTAATGGGGGAGGGACGAATATGTTGATGCAGAGGGGATCCAAAATATTTAGACTTATATATTTAGGATTTTCTTTAATTGGTTATATATTTATGTTTAGTTTGTTTTTAAATCTGAAACCAAGGCTTGTTGGTTAAATTTGTTCCTAAATCTTAGGAGACTAAGTCTTGTTGGTTTAGAATTTTTTTAGGGATATGAGAGCTATATAAACTCATGCTTCAATGATGTTTAGGATAAATTTTTTAGGTATTGAATCAATTTGCTTCGCTTAAGTCATATTATGGCTATATCTCTTTTTTTTTCATTTCTCGCTCTTTTTTTCTCGATAAGGTTTTAAGCCTAGTTTTGGCTACTCCTTTTCTTGCTCTTGTTTACATTGCTTGGCTGACTCCACTGCTTTTAATTTAGCCATCAACTAATCCTAATGATCAGTCGATGGAACTTGAATTCCATTCTAAGCTTTGCGGTTATCAAATGTGGATTAGTCGATTGATCTTGATGATTTGTCGACTGATTTGTTTGTGATTCTTCGCTGTAGTACGCCACGCTGGTTGGATCGGTCAACTGATCCAATCTATCAGTCGATCGAATCTCTGGTTAACTTGGTTTGACTGATCTACATCACAAAGTTAGCTCATAGAAATAGTACGTGAAATGACCATGCAAAATAAAGTTAGGACGGTTATAGTATGCATGAGTAAAGATAATACAACTTGCCTTGATCTCAACCTAGAAATCTCCGTCAGTATCTTTAGTTGGGTTAGAGCCTAAGGCTTGTCCTCCGGGACATGACCTCACTACACTCTCTAGGAACTTACTTTACTCCAATGTCAAACATTGGATCCTCAAGATCTATTTGAACTTTCTCTACTTAATGTCTAATCGTCTGATCCACTAAGACTTTTACTGTAATACTAAATTAGCACAACAATAATAGTAATGCAAAATAATGTTAATAAATCTATATTTAGGCTTACCAAAACCCGCAGGTCCGGTTCACCGCATGTGGTCGACCGGAAACCCTTCGATCAAACTTGCTTGGAGTTCATTTCTCCAAAACTTCTTATTAGCAAGAGTTACCTCTCCTTAGGGTTTAGCTTTACTTATTAGGACTTTCATTACCTAACTTCACTCAGTAAAACTATATTTAAAGTTCACTCCTCCTAGACCTAAGGATATCTCTCACTAGGATTTTTATTTGGTAGACTACTCACTCAACTAGGTCAATCTTGACCAAACTCCATTAAATATATTATTAAATAAATATTAAAATTTTAGAAGTTGATTACACCAACAATATTAAAGTTCTAAACGTAAGTTCTAACACTACCATGAATGCTAGCGCGACTTGGTGGCTCAATGTTGAGATTAAAATTACTAGTGTCCGTGTGAAACATGCAACAGTGAATCCCATATTCTCAAAGCAACATGGGCCTCGATATTTTGAATCATTTATCAATGACTTGCTGCACCTGCCTCCTGGTTATCTTTGTACTTCAGCAGACAGCGTAGCTTGGCCTGGCAATTACCAGGAAGTGAACTCCAAGGTTTTTTTTGTATATATATTTTTTGTGAGATTGGTCAATTTAGTCTCTACACTCGGTTATGACGTGACTATTTAACCTGGAGGAAAGTTGCTTTAACATTTTAGTATTGCATGTTTATGGTTGAGCAACTATCTAAAAGTGCAAGTATGGCTTTGATGTTTTGACATGGCTTTTAGACTTTAATAGGGCCTTGCGTGGACATTGGAACTAATACATTAATTGAATAAGATCTTTTATTTTGGAAGATGAGAGCAAGGAAAATTAAGTGCTGTGATTTGTAGGACTTTTTTATGAGACTGTTGAAGAGCTTCTACTATGTTTTATGATGTGGAAGCAATGGGATGGGTTCCTGATGATATAGGGAAGGTATTTAGTTCAGTTGTTTTCAATTAGTTGAATATTGCTCCACTCCTTGACTTGATCACTTAAGGGATTGAAGGTCATTATTCTAATACGTCATTGGGACGACTGTAGCATTGCTATGCACTTCTCAGTGGACAAACGCATTAGTTTACATCAAGAATATAAGTAGACACTTGATCGCTTGGTTCGTCAGTTATCACAAAGAATGCTTGAGGTGAAACTTGTCAGGTTTAGCAAGGAGCACCCTTTTACAAATTTCATCTTGGAGTTTTCTCTAGCACCTACACTGCTAACTTTCGAACATTTGCCGACAATTGACCTCACATCTCAAATCAACTTTAGAACATTTGGCGACAATTGACCTCACATCTCACCTCAATGCTTGTTTGTGGCATCCTTGATGGTCAACACATTGGTAATGCAGGCTGGCAAACCTCAGGGACCACACTTGTCTGAAGGCTCCTGGAATTGTACAAGGATGAGAATAGTATGGAGAAGTAAGGAGAAAGTTTCAACACAGTAAAGTACATTCAAGCAAAGCGTGGCTATTCCACATCTTTTAGCAATTTGTCTGGAGTATGGTGGATCCTATTTATTCTTTCAGATGAGGTAGACCGTCTTTCCCCTTTATCTATCTGATAAATTCAAAGCAGAGTTTATGCAATTTTAGAAGCTGACATTTAGAATATTCATTCTGATTAGAATTTAAATTTAATCATTTTATTTGTTCCTCTGCTTTGTCGTGCCTCATCCATGAGGATTATTTATTCTTCATTTTTAGGTTAATTTAAAAATGACACCTTTTTAAATTTGTTTTAAAATTCTCAAAAATCCAACTCTATCCTTGTTTTTTCCCTTTCAATTTTGTTTGGATAGTACAGTCGGCACCACAACTGACGTGTGCAACCACGATCATGAAATATGCTCCCCCGACTTGCCAGAACACAAAAGAGACACAGGAATTCGTATAGCTACACGAACACAGAAAAAAAAAAGGGAAACAAATGAAGAAAAAACCTGTCCATCGATGTGAAATTAATGCTATTATTGCTATCGTGCATCATAAAAAAAATATTATTCGATAAAAACCACATATTCGAAATGTTAGGATATTTAAATCATGTAAATAAATTTAAAAATTATTAAATCACATATTCAATTTTATTTTTACACTTTTATATCCTCTCATGCCTATCCCAATTAATTGCTAAGTAAAACAATTGATTCCAGACACTTCTATATCCTCTCACGCCTATCCCAATTAATTACTATAGTAGAGTAATTGATTCAGGATATTATTGTGCTGATAAATAGAATATAGTAGAGTAATTGATTCAGGATACTATTATGTTGATAAATAGTTTCAAATCGATTACTACAATTTAGCCATTGAATAAAAAACTCAATTCATGTTAAAAAAAAAATTGTTGTTCTCAATATGATAGAAATGATGTTCGAGAGTATAAATATAATCAGGAAAACTAAACGAATATATAACATATGATTTTATATCATCTAGAGTTCTCTAAATTAATTGTTATTTTTGGTTGAAATTGACTGATGGACCTATGTCATTTCACAAATTTTTAAAAAATGATATCTACAGAAAGATGAGAGTCCATGGAAAACATTTGTAGTGTCGATCTATGAATATTATCGTCGTGACAATTATAATGAGCTTTTTCATGCTCGATTATTCAAAAAATCGCTGCTCTCAATATAGTGTATCACAATTGTTGGGACATGATCGTATGGCTAGAGGGGGTGAATAGCCGATCGCCCATGAAATCGTCGGTTCTTCCTACATGTGTTAGTGCCAAACGGAATACAATATAAACTAAAACTAACAAGAAAGAACACAAACCAATTTACGTAGTTCGGAGATTATGATTTTACTCCATGACTGTCCGTAAGGTGGACAATCCCTATCCGTTGGTGGATTAGGCCCCGTAAAACCTCTGGCTATGCTCAATCTCCTTGTGGGTGGAGAAGCATCACCACAAACTCACCAAGACCTCTTGGTAGCCACACAAGAACTCTAGAGTGTTGGTGCAGACAGCACCCAAGTCGAACATGTGTTTTGATAATGGCAAAGGGTTCAAAAGTTAAGATATAATGTTGATCTAACATATTTACTAAGTGTACAGGAAAAGAAGCCATAGGTACACTAGATACGAAGTCCTGGTCGAGGACTGGGCACGAAGCCCTGATAAGGAGCTGGGCACTGAAGACCTGCTCGGAAGGTGGGCACGAAGTCCTGGTCGAGGACTGGGCACGAAGCCCTGGCAAGGAGCTGGCCACCGAAGACCTGCTCGGAAGGTGGGCACGAAGACCTGGCGAGGTACATCGGGCAAAAAGTCCAACCGGAGGAGCCGGTTGGCAAAAGGTAAACTCTCATGAGAGGAGTAGGTGAGGACGCGTTCCCCGTCGAGGGTACAGTAGGCGTTGGCTCGACCTAGGGCTCCATTTTGGAGACCCAAAGTCAGAACCAAGACAGCTACGGCTGTAAAATGCACTAACATGCTTGCTTTGCTTTGTTTGATACTAACCCTAGATGCAGGACCGAAGGAACGTGTCTTTGCAGCTCAGAACGCTCCAAAGGAGAGGAGCAACAGCTGGGTTGGGCGCCTGGGAAGTCCCGGGCGCCCTATGCCAAAGCCAAACAAAGAGTTAGCAAGAAAACGCTTCGGAAGCCTATACTCCCGGGCGCCCCCTTGTTCCCGGGCGCCCCCGTGCTCCCGGGCACCCTGGATGCTTAGGGCGCCTTGGGTTCAAGCCAACGAAGTGAACCGGCCGAGAAGCCAGCTGACCGAGTCAACCGAGGCGCCCCCAGCATCCCGGGCGCCCCCACAGTCAACTCTCAGCCCTATTCGAGTGGGATAAGGGCTGACTGAGACTTGTTCGGATCGACTGACACGTGGGGGGGGGGGGGGGGGGCGCCCCCAACGTTCAGGGCGCCCCAGGGCTTCCAAGACACAACTTTCCAACGCCAATACGCTCTTCTACTCAAGCGCTCTGCTCCAGAAACCTCCCAACTCGAGATTGAAGCGCCGACGATGACCCTCTGCTCAGAAGTACAATCTACAACGGGCGTCGGTAATGAAAGAGCTTAAATTTCAGTTTACTGTATTACTACTGTAATCTTTCTGTAAACATTTTGCGCACATATAGAATTGCCCCCAGTAAACGGTCAACGACCGTGGGCCTTGGAGTAGGAGCCAACCGCGACTCCGAACCAAGTAAAACCACTTGTGATAAGTACCTTGGAATGGATCGCCTTGAAATTCAGATGTAGGGAAGGATATTGACGCCACACTCAAGAAAGATGAGAGGGTGAGTGATAAGTCATGGGGGTTTTGATCGCCACAAGTTGCCTTGATAAGATCACGATTAGTTCTTTGCCTAAGAACCAAAGGAAGCTCTCACAATAGAGAAAACTCTGATTTCATTCAAACTTAACATGCCTTGGCCATACAAGAGTTCTCCTATATATAGACTTAGTGGAGGTTGAAACATTAACCTCTACCACACTTCCCACTAAGCACTAATTATGCACCATTATCATGCATGCATGCATGCATGATATTTATTTCCCACAATTCCCTAATACTAGCTTAGGAACTCCCAAAAGCATTAAAAACCCACCAAAAGACATCAAAATAACTTCAGAAAATTCCCCCAAAAATACCCACGAAAATTGGACACTTGTAGCCCTTGAATGCATCTTGGATCATGTGGTTTTGGGCCTTCAAGTTTTGTCTTCATGTGGGCTCAATTTCACTTTCAATTTGAAGGAATGTGATCCATTTAGTTGTTGCCTCCATTGTGCATTGATCCTTCTTCTCCTTGAGCTCCATTATTAAGCCTTCCAAAGCTTGCTTCATTCTCTTAGTCTTGGATCTTGTCATGGGTCCTCCAATTCCTTTCAATGCCTCTTCCTCTATGGCTTTGTCTTGTAAGCTTGTATCCCCTCCTTGGTCCACATCATTCCCTCCTTCTTTAGGTGAATTCGTCCTCGAATTTAGATCTTCATCACCTACATCAAATGGACGCAAATCAGCCACATTAAATGTTGCACTAACACCATACTCACCGGGCAAGTCAATTTTGTAAGCATTGTCATTAATTCTTTCCAACACTTGGAATGGTCCATCTCCTCTTGGTTGAAGCTTTGATTTCCTTTGGGCAGGAAACCTTTCCTTTCTCATATGAACCCACACCCAATCACCGGGTTCAAGGACAACTCTTTTTCTCCCTTTATTGGCTCTCTTCGCATATTGCTCCATTTTCTTCTCAATTTGAGCTTTAACTTGCTCATGAAGCTTTTTCACATATTCTGCCTTTGCTTGACCATCCTTGTGAACTAAAGAAGAAGTGTTAGGTAAAGGAAGCAAATCAAGAGGTGTTAGCGGATTGAACCCATAAACAATCTCAAAAGGGGAAAATTGAGTAGTAGAATGGACAGCCCTATTATAAGCAAATTCAACATGAGGTAAACATTCTTCCCAAGACTTAATGTTCTTCTTAATAATTGCTCTAAGAAGAGTAGAAAGAGTCCTATTTACCACCTCAGTTTGGCCGTCAGTTTGAGGGTGACATGTAGTGGAGAAAAGAAGCTTTGTTCCTAGTTTGTTCCATAAGGTCCTCCAAAAATGACTTAAGAATTTGGTGTCACGATCTGAAACAATGCTCCTAGGCATGCCATGAAGTCTTACAACCTCTTTGAAAAACAAATCTGCCACATGAGTTGCATCATCCACTTTGTGGCAAGGTATGAAGTGTGCCATCTTAGAAAATCTATCAACTACCACAAAAATGGAGTCCTTACCTTTTTGAGTGCGTGGTAGCCCTACAACAAAATCCATAGACAAGTCAATCCAAGGGGAATCAGGAATAGGCAAAGGAGTGTAAAGTCCATGAGGTGATACCTTAGATTTTCTTTTCTGCACACAATGCACTTTTCACAAAATTTTTGCACATCATGCCTTAAGTGTGGCCAATGAAAATGTTCATGCAACATTTCTAAGGTCTTTTGAACCCCAAAGTGTCCCATTAGACCCCCCTCATGTGCTTCCCTAACTAGCAATTCACGCATGGATTCTCTAGGCACACAAAGTCTATTGTTCTTAAACAAGTAATTATCATGCCTAACAAACCCATTTTGTGATTTCTTTTCACACGCAGCATATAATTCAGAGAAGTCACTATCATGTTCATACAACTCTCTGATATGTTCAAAGCCAAGTAATTTAGTTTCAAGTGTAACAAGCAAATTATACCTTCGTGAAAGTGCATCTGCTACAACATTTACCTTTCCTTGCTTATGCTTAATCACATACGGAAATTGTTCAAGAAATTCAACCCATTTGGCATGCCTTTTGTTGAGCTTCCCCTGCCCTTTCAAATACTTCAAAGATTCATGATCACTATGAATAACAAATTCTTTAGGCAAAAGATAGTGCTGCCATGTTTGCAAAGCTCTAACAAGTGCATACAATTCTATATCATAAGTGGAATAGTTGAGAGTGGCGCCACCTATCTTCTCACTAAAATATGCAATGGGATGTCCATTTTGAAGTAAAACAGCCCCAATACCCACATGAGATGCATCACATTCAATTTCAAATGATTTGGAAAAATCAGGCAAAGCAAGAATGGGTGCATGTGTGAGTTTGTCCTTAAGTGCTTGAAATGCATTTTCTTGATTCTCTCCCCACTTAAAACTCATATTTTTCTTGACAATTTCATTTAGGGGTGCTGCCAGTGTGCTAAAATCCTTCACAAACCTTCTATAGAAACGTGCCAACCCATGGAAGCTCCTAACCTCACTCACAGTTTTGGGGGTTGGTCCAATCTCTAATGGCCTTAACCTTCTCTTCATCAACCTGCACTCCTTTAGAACTTATGACAAATCCAAGAAAAACCACATGATCAGTGCAAAAAGAACACTTTTCTAAGTTAGCATACAGTTTCTCCTTTCTAAGGACATGCAAGACAGATTTGAGATGTGCTACATGCTCAACCAAACTCTTGGAATATACCAAAATATCATCAAAGTATACTACCACAAATTTTCCTAGGAATTCTCGTAAAACATGGTTCATAAGCCTCATAAAAGTGCTTGGCGCATTAGTTAACCCAAAAGGCATTACCAACCATTCATACAATCCATATTTAGTTTTGAAAGCAGTTTTCCATTCATCCCCTTCCCTTATCCTAATTTGATGGTACCCACTTTTCAAATCAATCTTAGTAAAGAAGCAAGCACCATGCAATTCATCAAGTAAATCATCAAGTCTAGGGATAGGATGTCGATACCGAATTGTGATGTTGTTGATAGCTCTACAGTCCGTGCACATCCTCCATGATCCATCCTTTTTAGGTACCAAAATTACTGGTACAGCACAAGGACTTAAGCTCTCTCTCACCCATCCTTTTTGTAATAACTCCTCCACTTGATTCTGTATCTCCTTTGTTTCTTGAGGGTTGCTCCTATAGGCAGGCCTATTGGGAAGAGAAGCACCAGGAATAAGGTCCATTTGGTGTTCTATTCCCCTCATTGGTGGCAAACCGTGAGGTACTTCCTGGGGAAACACATCCTCAAAGTCCTGCAAAATAGCAACAACATCACTGGGCAAGGAGTTAGTATTAGTTTCCAAGCAAGTTTCCTTGCACAAAAGAAGAAATATAGGTTGCCTTGTCAAATAAGCTCTCTTCACCTCACTTCCTCTTGCAAACAAATTTTCTATTCTTCTCTCTTTCTTTTCCTCGTTCTCTCTTTTCTTTTCCTCATTCTCTCTTTTCTTTTCTTTCCTCATTCTCTCTTTCTTTTCCTCATTCTCTCTTTTCTTTTCCTCATTCTCTCCTTTCTTTTTCTTAAGCTCTCGCTCTTCTTTTTCTCTTTTCTCTCGTATTTTTTTTTGATCCGCACAAACCTCCCTAGGTGATAATGGTACAAGTGTGACTTTGTGGGAATTGTGAAGAAATGAGAACTTGTTGGAGAATCCATCATGGTGAGCTCGCCTATCAAACTGCCAAGGTCTTCCAAGAAGAATGTGGCTTGCCTCCATAGGTACAATATCACATAGAACTTGATCTTCATATTTTCCAATCGAGAAATTAATCATCACTTGTTGATTCACCACCAATTCACCACTATTACTTAGCCATTGGAGTTTATATGGTCTTGCATGCGGTGTAGTCTTGAGGTTGAGTTTGGTAACCAACCTAGTGCTTGCCACATTGGTGCAACTTCCACCATCAATGATCATAGAGCATGTTTTACCTTGAATAAGGCAACGAGTATGAAAAATATTCTCTCTTTGGTCCTCCTCATGCTCCTTGGCTTGACTTCCTAATAACCTTCTAACCACCAAGAGATCGCCATCTTGCGCATAGGCTGCTCCATCATGTTCCTCATCGCTTGAAGAAGAAGAATGAGAAGAAGTTTCTTCACTAGAGATGCTCCCATTATCCCTAACCACCATAGTCTTCTTATTCGGGCATTCGGATGCGATATGTCCTTTTCCCAAACACTTGAAGCACTTGATATCCCTGCTCTTAGAAGTAGAAGAAGTAGTAGTAGGAAAAGGCTTCTTAGCGCTTGTTACCTCCTTTGAATTAGAAGAGGAACCCTCCTTCTTTGGCTTGTCCTTCCAATTTGAAGAGTAGTTTGAAGAAGATGGTCTTTTCATAACGCCCTTTCTCTTTAATTGTTGCTCCACTTTCATTGCTTGATGAACTAAGTCGTCAAGCTCCACATAATGTTGTAGCTCTACAATGTCTCCAATATCTCGCGGTTTAGGCCATGGAGAAATCGAGCCATAGTTGCTTCTCTTTCCTCCTCAATATTGGCCCTAATCAAAGCCACCTCCATCTCCTTGTAATACTCATCCACACTCCTACTCCCTTGGATGAGTCTTTGCAATTTGTTGTGCAACTCCCTATGGTAGTGGGAAGGCACAAATCTCCTTCTCATCAAAGTCTTCATTTCACCCCAAGTGTTGATAGGGTGCTCTCCATACCTTCTTCTCTCCTTTTGCATTTGATCCCACCAAATTAAAGCATAATCGGTGAACTCAAGGGCAGCCACCTTCACTTTCTTTGCATCAGGGTAATTGTGGCATGAGAAGATTTGCTCTATTTTCATTTCCCACTCAAGATATGTGTCGGGGTCATTCCTCCCTTGGAAGGAAGGTACCTTGACTTTCACCCCTCTTAGATCGTCTTCATGTTGATGGTTTCTACCTCCTCTTTCGTGTCTTCGTCCCCCTTCACGCCTCCTTCTTTCTCTTGGAGAACTATAGAATAGGTCACTTCCCGGATGAGATTCTTCATGATTAGAATTTCCCCCATGGTTGGAAACTCTTCCTCCTTCAAGTCGGTCCATCCTTTCATGTAAGCCTTCAAGTTGTCTTTGAAGCATTCTCTCAAAGTGTTGAGTAAGCGCCTCCATTTGAAGCCTATTAGGATCTTGCCTAGGGGAGTTTTCCCCACTCATGCTTGCAACAAAAAAAAGATGACAAGGAAAATTGCACAAGAAATGTTAGAAAGACCTCACCACTCGCCTCACGTGGTTGCACTCAAATTTATCCACTCAGCTTCCTTTATAAGCCCTTAAGAAAAGAACCTTATCAACGATTTTCTCAAGACAACAAGTAGACAATCAAGTGAGCAAGAAACCAACAAGAGAATATGAGTAGAACAAGAGAAATAAACGGTTAGAACAAGAAATTCAGCAACGATCAAGAGCAATGAGAGAAATATTGGGTCCTTTCAATTCGCCGATCTTCCTTCTTTTTTTTTTCGAATTTCCTTTTTGTCCCTTTTTTTTTTCTTCAGTAAAAAAAAACACAATGACTCAAGTAACACCTTTTTTTTTTCAACTCTTTTTTTTTTTTTTTTGAGTTTAGGACCCAAATAGAGAAGCGATAAATAGAGTTGGAGAATGAAAACACCAATGGGATACTATGGATGAGAGATTAACAAAGATGAACAAGAACACAAATGAAGAAGAACAAAACGCAAACCTGAAAATCAAGGAGCCAAGGCTCTGATACCAAATGATAAGCACCTTGGAATGGATCGCCTTGAAATTCAGATGTAGGGAAGGATATTGACGCCACACTCAAGAAAGATGAGAGGGTGAGTGATAAGTCATGGGGGTTTCGATCGCCACAAGTTGCCTTGATAAGATCACGATTAGTTCTTTGCCTAAGAACCAAAGGAAGCTCTCACAATAGAGAAAACTCTGATTTCATTCAAACTTAACATGCCTTGGCCATACAAGAGTTCTCCTATATATAGACTTAGTGGAGGTTGAAACATTAACCTCTACCACACTTCCCACTAAGCACTAATTATGCATCATTATCATGCATGCATGCATGCATGATGTTTATTTCCCACAATTCCCTAATACTAGCTTAGGAACTCCCAAAAGCATTAAAAACCCACCAAAAGACATCAAAAATAACTTCAGAAAATTCCCCCAAAAATACCCACGAAAATTGGACACTTGTAGCCCTTGAATGCATTTTGGATCATGTGGTTTTGGGCCTTCAAGTTTTGTCTTCATGTGGGCTCAATTTCACTTTCAATTTGAAGGAATGTGATCCATTTAGTTGTTGCCTCCATTGTGCATTGATCCTTCTTCTCCTTGAGCTCCATTATTAAGCCTTCCAAAGCTTGCTTCATTCTCTTAGTCTTGGATCTTGTCATGGGTCCTCCAATTCCTTTCAATGCCTCTTCCTCTATGGCTTTGTCTTGTAAGCTTGTATCCCCTCCTTGGTCCACATCAATATAGCTCCCCCTAATGGGGGAGGGACGAATATGTTGATGCAGAGGGGATTCAAAATATTTAGATTTATATATTTAAGATTTTCTTTAATTGGTTATATATTTATGTTTAGTTTGTTTCTAAATCTGAAATCAAGTTTTGTTGGTTAAATTTGTTCCTAAATCTTAGGAGACTAAGTCTTGTTGGTTTAGAATTTTTTTAGGGATACGAGAGCTATATAAACTCATGCTTCAATGATGTTTAGGATAAGTTTTTTAGGCATTGAATCAATTTGCTTCGCTTAAGCCATATTATGGCTATATCTCTTTTTTTTCATTTCTCGCTCTTGTTTTTCTTGATAAGGTTTTAAGCCTAGTTTTGACTACTCCTTTTCTCGCTCTTGTTTACATTGCTTGGCTGACTCCACTGCTTTTAATTTAGCCATCGACTAATCCTAATGATCAGTCGATGGAACTTGAATTCCATTCTAAGCTTTGCGGTTATCAAATGTGGATTAGTCGATTGATCTTGATGATTTGTCGACTGATTTGTTTGTGATTCTTCGCTGTAGTACGCCACGCTGGTTGGATCGGTCAACTGATCCAATCTATCAGCCAATCGAATCTCTGGTTAACTTGGTTTGACTGATCTACATCACAAAGTTAGCTCATAGAAATAGTATGTGAAATGACCATGCAAAATAAAGTTAGGACGGTTATAGTATGCATGAGTAAAGATAGTACGACTTGCCTTGATCTCAACTTAGAAATCTCCGTCAGTATCTTTAGTTGGATTATAGCCTAAGGCTTGTCATTCGGGACATGACCTCACTACACTCTCTAGGAACTTACCTTTACTCACATGTCAAACATCGGATCCTCCAGATCTATTTGAACTTTCTTTACTTAGTTTCTAATCGTCTGATCCACTAAGACTTTTACTGTAATACTAAATTAGCACAACAATAATAGTAATGCAAAATAATGTTAATAAATCTATATTTAGGCTTACCAAAACCCGCAGGTCCGGTTCACCGCATGTGGTCGACCGGAAACCCTTCGGTCAAACTTGCTTGGAGTTCACTTCTCTAAAACTTCTTATTAGCAAGGGTTACCTCTCCTTAGGGGTTTAGCTTTACTTATTAGGACTTTTATTATCTAGCCTCACTCACTAGGACTTTATTTAAAGTTCACTCCTCCAAGACCTAAGGATATCTCTCACTAGGATTTTTATTTGGTAGACTACTCACTCAACTAGGTCAATCTTGATCAAGCTCCATTAAATATATTATTAAATAAATATTAAAACTTTAGAAGTTGATTACACCAACAATATTAAAGTTCTAAAGGTATGTTCTAACACTACCATGCATGCTTAGCACGACTTGGTGGCTCAATGTTGAGATTAAAATTACTAGTGTCCGTGTGAAACATGCAACAGTGAATCCCATATTCTCAAAGCAACATGGGCCTCGATTTTTTGAATCATTTATCAATGACTTGCTGCACCTGCCTCCTGGTTATCTTTGTACTTCAGCAGACAGCGTAGCTTGGCCTGGCAATTACCAGGAAGTGAACTCCAAGGTTTTTTTTGTATATATATTTTTTTGTGAGATTGGTCAATTTAGTCTCTACACTTGGTTTGACTATTTAACCTGGAGGAAAGTTGCTTTAACATTTTAGTATTGCATGTTTATGGTTGAGTAACTATCTAAAAGTGCAAGTATGGCTTTGATGTTTTGACATGGCTTTTAGACTTTAATAGGGCCTTGCGTGGACATTGGAACTAATACATTAATTGAATAAGATCTTTTATTTTGGAAGATGAGAGCAATGAAAATTAAGTGCTGTGATTTGTAGGACTTTTTTATGAGACTGTTGAAGAGCTTCTACTATGTTTTATGATGTGGAAGCAATGGGATGGGTTCCTGATGATATAGGGAAGGTATTTAGTTCAGTTGTTTTCAATTAGTTGAATATTGCTCCACTCCTTGACTTAATCACTTAAGGGATTGAAGGTCATTATTCTAATACATCATTGGGATGACTGTAGCATTGCTATGCACTTCTCAGTGGACAAACGCATTAGTTTACATCAAGAATATAAGTAGACACTTGATCGCTTGGTTCGTCAGTTATCACAAAGAATGCTGGAGGAGAAACTTGTCAGGTTTAGCAAGGAGCACCCTTTTACAAATTTCATCTTGGAGTTTTCTCTAGCACCTACACTGCTAACTTTCGAACATTTGCCGACAATTGACCTCACATCTCAAATCAACTTTAGAACATTTGCCGACAATTGACCTCACATCTCACCTCAATGCTTGTTTGTGGCATCCTTGATGGTCAACACATTGGTAATGCAGGCTGGCAAACCTCAGGGACCACACTTGTCTGAAGGCTCCTGGAATTGTACAAGGATGAGAATAGTATGGAGAAGTAAGGAGAAAGTTTCAACACAGTACAGTACTTTCAAGCAAAGCGTGGCTATTCCACATCTTTTAGCAATTTGTCCGGAGTATGGTGGATCCTATTTATTCTTTCAGATGAGGTAGACCGTCTTTCCCCTTTATCTATCTGATAAATTCAAAGCAGAGTTTATGCAATTTTAGGAGCTGACATTTAGAATATTCATTCTGATTAGAATTTAAATTTAATCATTTTATTTGTTCCTCTGCTTTGTCGTGCCTCATCCATGAGGATTATTTATTCTTCATTTTTAGGTTAATTTAAAAATGACATCTTTTTAAATTTGTTTTAAAATTCTCAAAAATCCAACTCTACCCTTGTTTTTTCCCTTTCAATTTTGTTTGGATAGTACAGTCAGCACCACAACTGACTTGTGCAACCACGATCATGAAAGAATAATGATTGGGATAGTAAAAATAGGAAAGTGAAAATCATAGTGAATGACGTAGCACCTTACATGCACGATCTCCGACGGGTTCACCGTGTCCCTCAAGGTATAGTTTGATTCGGGGCGGCGGCCGAAGACCGCCGATGGTGTCCAAGCGATAATCGGATGTGTACATGTAAAGTGTCACGTCATACTACATCATTCACTATGATTTTCACTCTCCCATTTTCACTATCCCTATCATTGCTGATCATGAATTATGCTCCCCCGACTTACCAGAACACAAAAGAGACACAGGAATTCGTATAGCTACACGAACACAAAAAAAAAAAAAAAAAAAGGGGGAAACAAATGAAGAAAAAGCCTGTCCATCGATGTGAAATTAATGCTATTATTGCTATCGTGCATCATAAAAAAATATTATTCGATAAAAACCACATATTCGAAATGTTATGATATTTAAATCATGTAAATAAATTTAAAAATTATTACATCACATATTCAATTTTATTTTTACACTTTTATATCCTCTCATGCCTATCCCAATTAATTGCTAAGTAAAACAATTGATTCAAGACACTTCTATATCCTCTCACGCCTATCCAAATTAATTACTATAGTAGAGTAATTGATTCAGGATATTATTGTGCTGATAAATAGAATATAGTAGAGTAATTGATTAGGATACTATTGTGCTGATAAATAGTTTCAAATCGATTACTACAATTTAGCCATTGAATAAAAAACTCAATTCATGTTTAAAAAAAGTTGTTGTTCTCAATATGATAGAAATGATGTTCAAGAGCATAAATATAATCAGGAAAACTAAACGAACATATAACATATGATTTTATATCATCTAGAGTTCTCTAAGTCTAATTGTTATTTTTGGTCGAAATTGACTGATGGACCTATGCCATTTCACAAATTTTTAAAAAATGATATCTACAGAAAGATGAGAGTCCATGGAAAACATTTGTAGTGTCGGTCTATGAATATTATCGTCGTGACAATTATAATGAGCTTCTGACATCATTTTTCATGCTCGATTATTCAAAAAATCGCTGCTCTCAATATAGTGTATCACAATTGTTGGGACATGATTGTATGGCTAGAGGGGGTGAATAGCCGATCACCCATGAAATCGTCGGTTCTTCCTACACGTGTTAGTACCAAACGGAATACAATATAAACTAAAACTAACAAGAAAGAACACAAACCAATTTACGTAGTTCGGAGATAATGATTTTACTCCATGACTGTCCGTAAGGTGGACAATCCCTATCCGTCGGTGGATTAGGTCCCGTAAAACCTCTGGCTATGCTCAATCTCCTTGTGGGTGGAGAAGCATCACCACAAACTCACCAAGACCTCTTGGTAGCCACACAAGAACTCTAGAGTACAAGGAAGACTATTAATAAGCTTTGACTAAGCTTATTTCGTCAACCTTTGCTCAACCAAACCGAGCTCTCTTAAATAGAGCTTGTTGATGATCTAGTCGTTACCAGTCGATTGGTGCCAACATCAGTCAACTGTCAGTTGTCGAATTCGAACGTTACGACCCAACGTTCAAATTCAGCCGACACTAGTCGACTGCACAGAAGATCAGTCGACTGATCTCTCTATGACCTCTACGAGTCGATTGCTCCCAACAGCAGTCGACTGCCCAAATCCTAAACCTAGGGTTTCCCTTCCCGAGTACAATTCATTCAGCACTCCGACCCTCACGACTCACTTGACTTTTCTTTTGCTGCGTTGACTTTTGCCTTCAAGCGTTCTTTGCTTTGGCTCTCGTCCCTCAGATATATACAAGCCCGCAGCTCGTCTCCACATGTCATCCTTCAAGTATGCCTCGAAGTGCGCTTCTCTCGGCTCATCATTCTTGCCTTGTTTACTGTCCCTCGGATGTATACAAGTTCACGACTCATCCTCATGCCATCCTTCATCAGATTCGAAGTCGTCAAGCTAAGTCATATGTGTATCCTACAGAACCTGCACACTCAAACACATATATCAAATACAAAGGTAAATCCTAACTTAAACCTTTTGCCCAAACATTAAAACACATGGTCCAACAAACCATATACTGCTCCAATAATCTCTTCCTTTTTGATGTTTGACGATACGTTTAAGTTAGGAAAAATAAATAGTGAATACAATGCTAAAACCAAATGGACTTACGTTATCAAGGTACACCTTGGACTTACACCGCCAATGCATATGCAAACATACAATGCAAAAATGCATGGATCATATTACAAGGCATCCCCCATATCTAAACTCCCCATGAGTTAGGATTTTTACCAAACGAGTTTTTTAAGAACCTCTCTAAGGCTTACAAAAGCTTTTTAAGAACCTATCACAAGGTTTTTCCTTCGCTAATAAATGAGCAACAATCCTCCCTCATTACCTCAGCTCCCCCTTGACCTACGATTTCTTGCAAATGTGTGTTTGGTTTAAGAACCTATCATAAGGTCCCCCCTTCGCCAATAAATGAGCAGTAATGCTCCCCCTTCATCTAAGATCCACCATGACCTAGGATTTCTTACAAAGGTATGTTTGGTTTCCTACTTAAACCTAACACTTTTCCCCCTTTGTCATACATAAAAAAAACTCTAACAATATCCCAATTATTGGTTTCTTTAACCTTTAATGACTATAAACATTGTGTATTAGTCCCTCATAAAATTATATATAAATTTAATATTATTAGGATACTTTTCAACATTGCTGAAAATAATTTCAGCATGTATCAGTCAACTGAGATAGTTACCAGTCGACAGACCCCTATCGAAAAATAACTCATAGAATTATCAGTCGATTGTCCTTTATACCAATCGACTGATACTCAGATATCAGTCAATTTCTGCATTTCTATCCCAATTTTAGAAATGTATCAAAAAATTCACAAATATGCAAAAATTTCTAAATTTTGTGGAGAGGTTTGTGGTACCATGTTTACTTCGAAAAATACATTAAAAATGTATATATCTTGGATTTCATGATTGACACAAAATCCAAAACTAGCTAAATGATTCAATTGAACCTTAACCTAAAGTCCTAGTTTGACTTCCTCTTGATGTATCTACCCATATCAAACCACAATGCATCCTTAGCATTGGTTTATATGATATTTATACATCAACAAATAATTTTCATGCAATATGACCCCCAATGCCACATTTTCATGCATGAATTATAAACCCAATGTGTCAAAACCTAAGGATTGAGACTCAAATCTGTTTCCAAATTCTTTGACACATTCCATAGTCTATCTTGACTTCTGGGAGATAACCTCCCGAGATACATTAACCATGGGTTCCAATTTGACTATTAGAGTTTCCCTTTGAGCTATTAACCTTAGCCACCTCCCTAGGTGACTCATCTACAATTACAAGGTCACACCGGTGTGTCTCCGGTGACTCTTAACCTACAAACCAATCTTCCTTAACCTTGGACACCTTATTCTTAGTTAAGTTCTTCTTCCTTTTAACCATGGACACCTTGTTCTTAGTTAAGGTCTTTTTGCCCTTAAATGATACTCCCTTCCCATTTTTGAACTTCTCCACCTTGCCATAGTCATATGCTACCTTAGCATATATCTTTTCATTGGCACATAAGGACCTAGATTGGAATCCCAAACCCGATCTTTCATTGTTGGATTTATGTCTCCCCAACACAATACCTAAACTCTTAGATCCAATAGTGAATCTATCTAAGATTTTCTCCAATTGCTCAAGTTTTGCTCTCAAAGCTTGATTTTTCCTTTCTAGGTTCTTAAACCTAGAATCGACATGTCTACCATGGACATTCCTAGATCTACCCATTGATGTAGACTAAGGAGCTGTTCATCAAGACCGGGTTAAAACCGCAAGAGATCATTTGTCACTTCGTGAAGGGCCAATTACAAGACTTCAAGCAAAGCGTTTCAAGGAAGCACTAAACGGGCTAATCCAAGAACAATGGCTTGGCTATGAGAAACAAGAAACCAAGTTAAGCCCGAGTACAAATCAAGGCTTAATCCATGTGATCGGTCTTATTCAGCCATGACTCATTCCTAGCATGATGGTTGGAAAAGGGAAGGAGAAAAGAAGTATGGAAACTTGGGATTTTGGGGTTTCTAGGTTATTTAATTTCATGCATGCAAAAGTATGGAGACTTAGAGTTTTTTTTGGGTTTCTAAGTGTTTAAATGCTTGCATGCACCATGGGTACTTGTATTTGTTTGCATGCATGCATGTAGGTACTTTAGTTGCTTGCTCCCATTATATAAGGGAGAGAATTCTGAATTTGTAAGCACTTTTTTGGTTTTGGTAAACATCCTAGTGAGGATTTTGTGATCTCTTGGTTCTTAAGGGAACTTCTGAACTTATCGAGTCTATCTCGTGGCATTCAACAATCGAAACTTATCACCATCCTGGTGTGGCGTTTCCTTCTTTCGTAGTCTTTGTTCGTGCCAGTCTTGGATGCTGGTAAAGGCTCAAACTCTTGTCATCTTGTTCTTGGGGTTCTATCCATCTTTGTCTCGGGTTCCATCACGTCTGTTGGTGGGGTTCGTATCATCTGGTATCAGAGCTTCGTTTCAAAAGGCAAGTGTTCAATTTATCTTTTCTTGCTGTTTGATATAGTGAAAAAAAAACAAAACAGAAAAAAAAAGTCAAAAAAAATTCGTGGGAAAAAAAAATATTCAAAAAAAAAAAAAGAAGAAGAAGTTGATGGTCCAACTCATGTTTCTTTGAACCCTTGAAGTAGTTTCACCTTCCATTTCTTTGTATTCGTCATCTTGTGCTCTTTCTTTTCTCTTAAAGTTTTTTTTGCCATTTCTTAAAGTTTCGGTTGGATTACTCTGAATTGTCACATGATATTCTGATTTGCTCTCGAAGTTTGATTAAGAACTAAAGAGACACAATTGAGTGAAAAAAAGAGAGAGAAGAGAGTGTGTGAGACCACTACTAGTGAGAGTTCCCAAATCTTGAGAACGCTAGAGGGAGTGCTTGTGAGGTTTCTTCTATTTTTTTGCAAAAATGTCCAACATTCCAGAGGATGGTATAACTGAGAATGCTAGACAACTGCCAAATCTTCAATTGCAAGCATTAATGGGAGAAATGCAGCGTATGATGAGGGCGGAATTGGAGTCAATACATGAGAGGCTGGATCGTGTTGAAGCGGAAACACCCAGGAGACATTAGCAAGGGTATCCTAATGTGCAACAGCAAAGATGTGCTCCGAGGGCTGAAATAGAAGAAGAAGAGGAGTTGGAAGGATTTGGTGAACAAAACTACAATCGGGGTTGGAATGGTAATAGAGAAGAAAGGAGGGGCTATAGAGATCGCACTGAGCATAGGGAGGATCGGATTTGTGGAAATAGAAGAGTTAATGACTTAGGAGGCGTAAAGCTGAAGATTCCATCCTTCCAAGGTAAAAATGATCCAGAAATTTATTTGGAGTGGGAAACCAAGATAGAGATGGTGTTTGATTGTCATGAATTTTCAGAACATAAGAAGGTTAAGTTAGCTGCCATTGAATTCACTGATTATGCTATTGTGTGGTGGGATCAAGTAGTTATGAACCGGCGACGAAATGGAGAGCGGCCTGTGTCCAATTGGGAGGAAATGAAAATGCTCATGAGAAAAAGATTTGTACCTAGTCATTACTATAGGAGTTTATATCAAAAGTTGCAAAGGTTATCCCAAGGCACCAAAAGTGTGGATGAGTATTTTAAGGAGATGGAGGTTTCCATGATACGAGCTAATGTGGATGAAGATCGAGAAGCCACAATGGCTAGGTTCTTGTATGGTTTAAATCCAGAAATTACAGATTTTGTTGAATTGCAACATTATGTTGAGTTGTCTGACATGGTACACCAAGCAGTAAAAGTAGAGGAACAACTAAAGAGGAAGAGGATTACTAGAAGGGGACAACCAGTGACTAGCAACAATACATGGAGGGCAGCCCCAAACCAAGAGGAACAGTTACAAAGCAAGCCAAAATTTGAACTCTTCAAGAAGCCCAAACCAACAACATCCACAACCCCAGGTATTAGCGAGTCCACTACTTACAAAACTCGTGATATCAAGTGTTTCAAATGTCAGGGGCGTGGTCACATTGCTAGCCAATGTGTGAACAAAAGGGTGATAGTTATCAATGCCCAAGGGGAGCTTGAATCAGAAGATGAGGATGAAGTTGCTGAAGAAGTACCACAAATGGAGGACAGAGATGATGAGCAACATGCTGTTGTTGGAGACTTATTGGTGGCGAGGCGAGTTCTAAGTTTACAAGCTAAGGAGGAAGACGGTAATCAACGGGAAAACTTATTTCATACTCGTTGCTTTGTGAATGATAAGGTTTGCAGTGTTATTATTGATGGAGGAAGTTGCACCAATGTGACAAACACTGAGTTAGTGGAGAAATTGTCGCTACCGACCCTGAAACATCCATGTCCCTATCGACTACAGTGGTTGAACGATTGCGGGGAAATCAAAGTGACAAAGCAAGTCTTGGTATCAATTGCTATTGGCAAATATGAAGACGAGTTGTTATGTGATGTGGTTCCCATGCATGCATGTCATCTTTTGTTGGGAAGACCTTGGCAATTTGATCGGAAGGTAACTCACGACGGGTTCACAAATAGGTATTCTTTTACTCTGAAAGGACAGCCTATTTCGCATGTACCCTTGACTCCACGACAAGTTATGGAGGACCAACTGAAATTACAAAGAGCCCATGAAAAGAAGAAAGAAATAGCAAATGAAAAAAAGAGAGAAAAAGAAAGTGGGAAAAGGAGAGACAAGGAAGATGAGGGAAAAGAAATTGAGTGGAAAGAATCAAAGGGAGTTGAGAAAAAAAAGAAAGAGAAAAACTTTTATGCAAAAAAAAGTGAGATCAAAAGAGCTTTGTTCTCAAATCAGCCACCTCTTATACTTCTGTATAAGGAGGCACTTTTGAGCACTAACGATCTTAACAATTCTTTGCCAAGTGTTGTTGTTTCTCTTTTACAGGATTTCGCGAATGTTTTTCCTGAAGAGGTTCCACCTGGCTTGCCTCCGATTCGAGGCATTGAACATCAAATCGACCTTATTCCTGGTGCACCAATCCCAAATCGACCTGCATATAGAAGCAACCCGGAGGAAACAAAGGAACTCCAAAGGCAAATTGGCGAACTATTAGAGAAGGGGCATGTTCGAGAGAGCCTAAGTCCTTGTGCTGTTCCAGTGTTACTAGTTCCTAAGAAGGACGGCACTTGGAGGATGTGTGTGGATTGCCGATCCGTCAACAATATAACGGTAAAATATCGTCGCCCAATTCCTAGACTTGATGATATGCTTGACGAATTGCATGGCTCTTGTGTGTTCACAAAGATAGATCTTAGGAGTGGATATCATCAGATTAGGATGAAGGAAGGTGATGAATGGAAGACTGCTTTTAAGACCAAACATGGCCTATATGAATGGTTAGTAATGCCTTTTGTATTAACTAATGCTCCTAGCACTTTTATGCGTTTAATGAACCATGTTTTACGTGCTTTCTTAGGAAGATTTGTAGTTGTGTATTTTGATGATATTTTGATTTATAGCAAAAATCTGGAAGAGCATGTTATACATTTAACATCTGTATTAAGTGTGCTCAAGGAAGAAAAGCTCTTTGTCAACCTCAAGAAGTGCACCTTTTGTACGGAGAGGGTTGTGTTTCTTGGGTTTGTTGTTAGTGCTAAAGGGGTTGAGATGGATGAAGAAAAGGTGAATGCAATCCAAGTATGGCCAACACCTACAACAATCAGCCAAGTAAGGAGTTTCCATGGATTGGCTAGCTTCTATCGACGATTTGTGCCAGATTTTAGTAACATTGCAGCTCCTCTTACTAACGTCATCAAGAAAAATGAGTCCTTCAAGTGGGGAGAGGAGCAAGAGAAAGCATTCAACACCTTGAAAGAAAAGCTAAGTTCGGCTCCTTTATTGATTCTACCTGACTTTTCTAAAACATTTGAAATCGAATGTGATTCTTCTGGTATTAGTATAGGTGCTGTGCTTATGCAAGAACGGAGACCCATTGCTTACTTCAGTGAGAAGTTGAGTGGGGCAACTCTCAACTATCCAACGTATGACAAAGAGTTGTACGCATTGGTAAGGGCATTGGAGACGTGGCAGCATTACCTATGGCCAAAGGAATTCGTGATACACACGGATCATCAGTCACTGCGACATTTGAAAGGGCAACACAAGTTGAACCGACGCCAAGCAAAATGGGTAGAGTTCATTAAGACATTTCCTTATCTGATCAAATACAAGCAAGGAAAAGAGAATGTGGTAGCTGATGCTTTATCTCGAAGGTATGCTTTACTTTCCACGTTAGATGCGAAATTACTTGGATTTGAATACATCAAGGACTTATATGCCAATGATACTGATTTTTCTGATGTGTTCAAAGCATGTGAGCAAGTTGCATTTGGAAAATTCTATAGGCATGATGGATTTTTATTTCGAGGAAATAGATTGTGTGTACCCCTATGTTCATTGCGTGAATTGTTTACTAGGGAAGCCCATAGTGGTGGGTTGATGGGGCACTTTGGTGTCACTAAGACTTTAGGGGTTTTGCAAGATCATTTTTTTTGGCCTCATATGAAACGTGATGTAGAGAAGATTTGTGAGAAGTGTATCACTTGCAAACAAGCTAAATCTAAGTTGAAACCACATGGCTTATATACTCCTTTGCCTATACCCAATGAACCTTGGACTGATATTTCAATGGACTTTGTATTGGGATTACCCCGGACTAAGAGCGGAAGGGATTCAATTTTTGTTGTGGTAGATAGGTTTTCTAAGATGGCTCATTTCATTCCATGTCTTAAAACCAATGATGCATCCCATATAGCTGATTTGTTCTTTAAAGAGGTTGTTAGGATACATGGCATGCCTAGGACCATTGTCTCTGATCAAGATACAAAATTTTTGAGTTACTTTTGGAAGACTCTGTGGGGAAAATTGGGAACTAAATTATTATTCTCTACTACTTGTCATCCCCAGACCGATGGGCAAACTGAAGTTGTTAATCGCACTTTATCCTTCTTACTTCGTGCCATCATAAAGAAGAATTTGAAAACGTGGGAGGATTGTCTACCGCATGTTGAGTTTGCATACAATAGAAGCATACATTCTGCAACTCAAATTTCTCCATTTGAAGTTGTTTATGGATTTAATCCTTTGTCACCAATAGATTTGATTCCTCTACCTTTAAGTGAGCATGTCAACTTAGATGGAAAGAAGAAGGCTGAATTTGTTAAGCAAATTCATGAACAAGTTTGAACCAGGAGAGTGGGTTTGGTTGCACCTACGGAAGGAGCGATTTCCAGAGAAACGACGTTCTAAACTCCTACCTCGAGGCGACGGGCCATTTCAAGTGATAGAACGCATCATGATAATGCCTACAAACTTGAATTACCAGGTGAGTATGGTGTGCATACTACTTTTAATGTTGCTGATTTGTCCCCATTTGATGTAGGTGATGATTTGAGGGCAAATCCTTTTCAAGAGGGGGAGAATGATGTAGACCAAGGAGCTGTTCATCAAGACCGGGTTAAAACCGCAAGAGATCATTTGTCACTTCCTGAAGGGCCAATTACAAGACTTCAAGCAAAGCGTTTCAAGGAAGCACTAAACGGGCTAATCGAAGAACAATGGCTTGGCTATGAGAAACAAAAAACCAAGTTAAGCCCGAGTACAAATCAAGGCTTAATCCATGTGATTGGTCTTATTCAGCCATGACTCATTCCTAGCATGATGGTTGGAAAAGGGAAGGAGAAAAGAAGTATGGAAACTTGGGATTTTGGGGTTTCTAGGTTATTTAATTTCATGCATGCAAAAGTATGGAGACTTGGAGTTTTTTTTTGGATTTCTAAGTGTTTAAATGCTTGCATGCACCATGGGTACTTGTATTTGTTTGCATGCATGCATGTAGGTACTTTAGTTGCTTGCTCCCATTATATAAGGCAGAGAATTCTGAATTTGTAAGCACTTTTGGTTTTGGTAAACATCCTAGTGAGGATTTTGTGATCGCTTGGTTCTTAAGGGAACATCTGAACTTATCGAGTCTATCTCGTGGCGTTCAACAATCGAAACTTATCACCATCCTGGTGTGGCGTTTCCTTCTTTCGTAGTCTTTGTTCGTGCCAGTCTTGGTTGCGGGTAAAGGCTCAAACTCTTGTCATCTTGTTCTTGGGGTTCTATCCATCTTTGTCTCGGGTTCCATCACGTCTGTTGGTGGGGTTCGTATCACCCATTCTAGGCATGTATCTCCCCTTCCTGAGATTAATGACTTGGTCCTTAGGTCTAATAGTTCTAGATTTTTCATGATGTATGAATTGTCTAGGGTTTTGATATGCATTGTTAACCCCATTTTTATCATGATATCTAAAATCAAAAATTTTCATGGGTAAATAATAAACATTATTTCTAGCAAGCATGAACAAATTTAAATTTGATTTATACCTAAAGTTAGGGATTACCTCCCTTATCCTTAAAGCTCCTGATGCAAACCCATAGAGAAGATGTCTCAAGAACCCACAACAAATTGAAGAAAGAGAGAAAGATAGTCTAAATCGAAAGATGGAGGATGAAAGAAAGAAACCTCGACCCAATGCTTAGGAAAGCACGAACCTTGGTATAGAAGAAGAAGAAGATAGATGCCACAACCTTGGGATGGAGGTTGATAAGTCTTGAACGCCACAAGGGGATTCCTTGATAAGTTCTAGTTCAATGAAAAACCAATAAGTGAGAGCCTCACCATGCTTGAGATTGAAATATGCCAAAAGTTACATGTTGTGGCCGCCACCCCTTTAATTTAGCTATAGGGTGACCTAAAAACCCTAAAAGGCCAAATGGAAACCCATTTAGCAGAGACCTATGTAGACTACATAGCCATATTGAGCTCTTAACACCATTACAACCCAAATAAAGCTAGAAATTGGGCCTAAATTGAACCCATAAATGCCACATATCCCTCTTACATAGACAAGAGACTTAAGTGACTAGTTAAGCTCATCTAAGGCTTGAATTAGGTTGACTAAGCCGTAGGACTTGCTCTTGGTCAAACATTCTTCAATGGTAACTTTGGCTTTCACATCTTCAATTAGCACATTAAGTGCTTCTTTCTTCTTTTTAGCATTAGCTCCTGTAATTGGGCCTCCTTTGATGCACAATGAATCATCAACATCTTCTAGAGTGGGTTGAGCATGATCCATATCATTAGCTTGTTGGGCAACTTATCCACTTTCTTTGACTCCATATTCCCCCTCTCCTCAAAATGATTCGTCCTCGAATCTTGATTACTTACATCAAAGGGAGAGAGATCAAAAACATTAAATGTAGAACTCACATTATACTCACCCGGTAAGTCAAGCTTGTAGGCATTATCATTGATTCGCGCCATGGTTTGAAATGGTCCACCGCCTCGTGGATGCAACTTAGTATGACGTTTAACAAGAAATCTCTCCTTTCTCATATGAACCCAAACCTAATCATCGGGTTCAAAGATTATTTTCTTTTGTCCCTTGTGAGCTTGCGTAGCATATTGTTTAGTCTTCTTTTCAATTTGTATCTTTACTTTCTCATGCATTTGCCTCACAAATTCAACTTTCCTTGTACCATCCAAACTAGCATGGTCAGAGATAGGCAATGGTGACAAATCCAAAGGAGTTAGCGGATTAAAACCATATACCACTTCAAAAGGTGAACACTTAGTAGTAGAATGTATAGATCTATTATATGCAAATTCAACATGTGGTAAACAATCTTCCCAACCTTTTAAATTCTTTTGAATGATAGCTCTTAATAAAGTAGCTAAGGTTCGATTTACTACCTCAGTTTGTCCATCTGTTGTGGATGACATGTTGTAGAAAACAACTTTGTTCCCAACTTACCCCATAGTGTCTTCCAAAAGTAGCTTAGAAACATTGCATCACGATCTGAAACTATACTTTTCGGCACTCCATGAAGTCGTGCAATGACCCTAAAGAAGAGATCAACAATATGGTTAGCATAATCTATTTTTCTACAAGGAATAAAATGAGTCATTTTAGAAAATATGTCTACGAAAAATAGAATTCATACCTCGTTTTAACCTTGGTAAACCTACAATGAAGTCCATAGAAATATCAACCCAAGGCTCACAAAATTTCTCCTTTCATATGCTACCAAAAGAAATGTTCTAACAAAACTTCTAGAGTTTTTCTCACTCCAAAATGTCCTATTAGTCCCCCACCATAGGGTTCTTGGACTAATAAATTCCCTTAATGAACCGGTAGGCACACTAAACCCTAAATAGAAATCCCTCATGCCTATAAAACTTCCCAAATGCAGCATGCTCACAAACTTCAAATACATTTCCAAAGTCAGGATCTTTAGAATATAGATCTTTAATATATTCAAATCCTAACAATTTAGTGTTTAAAGTACAGAGCAAAGTATACCTTCGAGATAAAGCATATGCAATAGTATTTTCCATACCTCTTTTATACTTGATCACATAAGGAAATGATTCAATGAACTCCACCCATTTCGCATGACGTCTATTCAACTTATTTTGGCTCTTCAAGTGCTTCAATGATTCATGATCAGTGTGAATGACAAACTCCATGGGCCACAAGTAATGCTGCCATGTCTCTAAAGCCCTCACCAATGCATACATCTCTTTTTCATAAGTAGGATAACTCAAAGCTGCTCCGCTTAATTTCTCACTAAAATAAGCAAGGGGACGACCTTCTTGTATTAGCACAGCTCCAATACCTATTCCTGATGCATCACACTCAATTTCAAAAGTTTTAGTAAAGTTAGGTAATGCAAGTAATGGTACAGAACTTAGTTTCTCCTTAAGTGATTTGAAGGCTGAATCCTGTTCACTATCCCAACGAAAACCAACATTCTTCTTAACAATTTCGGTCAAGGGTGCAGCTAAAGTGCTAAAATTCTTAACAAACCTTTTGTAGAAACTTGCCAAACCATGGAAGCTACGTACCTCAGTTAAGATTTTTGGTGTTGGTCATTCACGAATAGTCTTAACTTTCTCCTTATCAACTGCTATTCCCTTAGCACTAACAATATAACCAAGAAACTCAATCTGATTAGTACAAAATGAACCTTTTTGAAGATTAGCATACAACTTTTCATTTCGCAAAACAATTAGAACATTTTGTAAATGATCTAGATACTCCTCTAAATTTTTGCTATAAATCTCTTTGTCATCAAAATTTACTAGAACAAAATTTCCCATAAAAATACGCAAAATATGGTTCATTAACCTCATGAAAGTACTAGGTGCATTAGTAAGCCCAAATGACATGACTAACCATTCATACAAACCATACCTAGTCTTAAATACAGTTTTCTATTCGTCGCCCTCACGCATGCGAATTTGATGATAACCCGACTTCAAATCAATTTTAGAGAAAATGCAAGAACCATGCAGTTCATCTAGCATATCATCTAATCTAGGAATAGGATGACGATACTTTACCGTAATCTTGTTGATAGCCCTGCAATCAACACACATTCTCCAAGTTCCATCCTTCTTAGGTACAAGCAAAACAGGGATAGCACATGGACTCAAGCTTTCATGGACATACCCTTTTCTCATCAACTGATGAAAGCCAAGGAGGGGTTATAAGCTTACAAGACAGAGCCGAGGATGAAGAGGCATTGAAGGGAATTGGAGGACCCAAGACAAGGTCCAAGACTGAAAACATGAAGCAAGCCTTGGAGGTTTAATAATGGAGCTCAAGGAAAAGGAGGATCAATGCACAATGGAGGCAACGACTAAATGGATCACATTCCTTCAACTTGAAAGTGACATTGAGCCAACATGATCCATTTCTGTATGTATTTTTGGGGGATTTTTCTAGAGTGACTTTCAATGTCCTTTGGAGGGTTTTAATGCCTTTTTTAGAGTTCCTAAGCTAGTCTTGGGATTTAGTGGTCCATTAGGGGAAAATAAATGCCCATACATTCATGCATGCATGATAATTGTGCATAATTAGTGCTTAGTGGGAAGTGTAGTAGAGGTTAATGTTTCAACCTCCACTAAGTCTATATATAGGAAAATTCTTGTATGGCTAAGGAGGTTTTTTTGGTTGGAATGAAATCTGAGTTTTCTCTATTGTGAGAGCTTCCATAGAGTTCTTAGGCAAAGAACTAAATTTGATATTATCAAGGCAACTTGTGACGATCAAAACACCCATATCACCTTCTTATCTTTCACGTCAATATCCTTCCCCAACTGAATATCAAGGCAAACCGATTGTGGTGTTCTTATCATTTGGTATCAGAGCCCGGGTCCTTGATTTACAGGTTTGAGTTTTGTTTGTCAATTCAAATATATATATATATATCATCCATCCTTTTGTTCTTGTTCATCTTCGTTGTTCTCTCATCTTTTCATTCTCCATCTCTATTTGGGTCCTAAACTCAAAAAAAAGGGAAAACTAATAAAAAAAGTAGGAAAAAAGAGAAAAAAAGAAGAGAATTTGTGAATTAAAAGAAATCAATATTCCTCTCATTTCTCTTGATCGTTACTGAATTTATTGTTCTATTTGTTTATTTCTCTTGTTCTACTCCTATTTGCTTATTGGTTTCTTGCTTACTTGATCGTCAACTTGCTGTCTTGAAAAAAAAAATCATTGATAAGTGATGGACCCAAAATAGATGTCACGAATGTGGGTCTAAAATTTAGATATTTATAAAGCTGAAAACCCTTTGGCTAACAAGATAGAAAGGTAGTAGAGGGGCCTCAGGTCGTATTTTTCTAAGAACTAGTTGAATGAAGGTTTAATTTGAGCTTGCAAGTTTATTTGTCGTTTGATATTTGGGGTTTCTAGATAAAATGGGGTTTTTGCGATAAGAGGAAATGATAATATGAAATAGCAAATGCGGAACGAAATGGACTTAACTAAGCAAAATAATGAATTAAGAAATGACAAGAACTAAACTTACCCTAATTGACAATTAAATAATTAAATTCAAACTCTTGAATTGAAACGTAAGAACTAATTGCAGGAACTAATTGCAAGGAAAATTAATTGCAAGATAATGAAAACTAAATTGAAACATGACTTAAGCACTTGGCTTGAGTTACGACAGAAACAAATAGAGCAACTTAAAGGAGTGCATGTTTAAACTAGAAATTAGCCTAATTAGACATCAAATCATGTTCTACTCAAAACTTCCCTTTGTCGTCACACAAAGATCAAGCTATGAACCCCCTAGCTTGAAAATCACTGAAGGAGAGAACTCCCTGATCAAGTTTGCTGCGAAATGAACTGCTCTGCTCTTCCTGATCGGTCAACCCGACTGATCAGGCCTTCCTCTAATCGGTCACGGGACCGATCAGAGTCCTCCTTGTCCGATCAACCCGATCAGACAATAGCTGCAACGCTGCCACTGAACAACTCCTTCTTAATGCACTGACTCGCGATCGAGCTCAAACTCCTTGATGTAGACCAAGGAGTTGTTCATCAAGACCGGGTTAAAACCGCAAGAGATCATTTGTCACTTCCTGAAGGGCCAATTACAAGACTTCAAGCAAAGCGTTTCAAGGAAGCACTAAACGGGCTAATCCAAGAACAATGGTGTGGCGTTCAACAATCGAAACTTATCACCATCCTGGTGTGGCGTTTCCTTCTTTCGTAGTCTTTGTTCGTGCCAGTCTTGGTTGCGGGTAAAGTCTCAAACTCTTGTCATCTTGTTCTTGGGGTTCTATCCATCTTTGTCTCGGGTTCCATCACGTCTGTTGGTGGGGTTCGTATCACTCCTTCAGATCAGTTTGGAGAACCCCTCCGCGCAATCCTTCAGCTTCGGTCGATGGAAATCGACGGTCAATTGTAAGTGATCAGTGGTTTGGACTCCGGGCGAAACCCTCCTCCTGGACTCCTTCAGCTGCGAGAATAGTTAGCAAACTGAATCTAGAAACTTACCTCCGATGATCTGAAACTTGAGAAGAACTCGATGTTAATGTGGCCACGCGTGATTCTACAAAGAAAACGAGGTAAAAATTGATGAAGAAATGAAGAACAAAAGAACAAAAACTGGATCTAGCTATACTCTGCTCCTACGCGACGGGACCCCTGGAGAAGATGAGGGAATTCTGTTTTAAATCCTCCACTTAAATTTTGGACGGCTGAGATTGTCCCGATCTGATCCAACGGTCAGATCAAGTCCGATCTGAACCAAACTCCCCAGATCTTGATCTGTGGTCCTGATCTATCTGTCCTTAGCTCGGATGGTTCAGATCTAGATCGGGTGGCTCATATTGCCCTGATAATTGAATGAACGGTTTAGGCTCTCTCGAGCTTGATCCAACAGCTAGATTAACTCCGATTAAGCTCAAAACTTCAGATCTTGATTCATTGATTTAATTAGGTCTATGTTGAGCTTGGATTGATTAGAAGTTGCCGGATGGTTCAGATCTAACCGTTCTCTTGAATGGACGACCCATAATAATCCGATGCTTGATCACCTTGATCCGGATCCAATTCTGGCTCAAGTCTGATCCAATCTGATCTAGGTCCATGGTCAATTGAAGCCTACAAAATGATATTCAAATTTAAGTGCCAAAATATCTCAAATATAGAAAGATTTGAATCAAAAGCTCAAATAGAAGTAATTCATGAAACCATACGTAAATACAAACTTAAGCATATAATAGTGAATAAAAACATGGTTTAAAGAACCTAAATTTACCAACAAAATGGTAGTTATCAACTCCCCACACTTACTCTTGGGTGTCTCGCACAAGCCAACTGGTTAACCTAAGCTGTATCCTCCTAGATTAGTCTCAATCATAGTTAGAAGCAATTGAAAGGAAATTACCTAGGGTTGTCAATACTCAAAAATCTAAACTCAATGGACTAGAAACTTGTCCTTAAATCAACAACTTAGCATACTTCATCCATCATGACTCATTGAGATGAATTAACTCAAAAAACCTTGCAAGGGAAGTTCTAAGGTGGCTCTCTTCCTAAATTCTACGTTTAAATGAAAATGGAGCTCACTCAAACACAATCATGGTTCTTGTACTATCATAGGCTTGCTTATTATCTACTCTCCACTATCATTCTTGATTTGGATCCACATCTACAAAAGCTTATTCAACATGATAAAGAAGTATGAAATGATAAGAATGAAATAGAAGTTAATGAATTTTGATACTAAAGAATTGTGATAAAGAAATTGATAAGGAAATATGCCATGGTAAGGAAATATGGAAAGTAATATGACATAATAAGAAAATATGGAAAAGTAGAGAAAATTGAAGACTTGGACACCAAAAATGTTCCTAATGCACTTTACCCATTTCTTTTGACTTATCTTGCATGTATCAGAGTTGTGGTGGAGTAGGGATTGTATAATGCCTCTGGTTTTAGTGGAAGCAATGTTGAAATGAAGTGTACCCAGGTTTTGTTCTATGCCAGCCTCCACTGATCGGTCAACCTTTGTCTGTTCGGACTGGAGATCGGACTGTGAAGCTCCTGATCGGACTGGAGACCGATCAGGCTCTGAACAGAACTGAAACTAATATGAATTCAACAGATTTCTAAAATGTTTCAGCTGAGATTCCAATCTTCCAAACAATAACTCACTCTTGCCTTCAACTAGCTTCTTGTTCTCAACTTTAAATCAGAATTCTAACCCAGCTCTTGACTTCCACTTAACATTCTTTTTTCTTTCTTTTTCTTTTCTTTTGTTTTTCAGTTGTACTCTTTTTTTTTTCTGATTTTCTTTGCAACTGAGTTTTATAGCTCCAACTCATGACATCCGAGATGTATAGCAAATTTTTGTAATCTTCAACTAGCTCAAATGAATGTAATCATCCTTTGTTCACTTACGTTCACTTACTTGATACTTGGTCCAATGGAGCTTGTTTCCTCCATAACTTGAACTTTTAAGGATGTTTCTTTGCTCTCTAATTTTTTTTCCTTTTCTTCACTTTTCAAATCACACAAAATTTCTTTTTCTTGCAACTGAGCTGATGGGTATGCTTGCAACTCATTCTTGATACGAAAATTCCTTCAAATTGGCACATCTTTCCTTGTATGTTGTCAATGCTTGATTATCCTCAAAATTTGATAGAATGCTTGCATCCTCCCCCACACTTAAACTTTTGTTCGTCTCGGGCAAAGTAACATTAAGAAACACTCAAAGTAACCATGTCCATAGAAAATATGATTAGGGAAGGGATGAATACAAAGTAGATAAACAAGCAAACTTGCAAAAAATGATATAAGAAAGGAAACAAAGTGATTTACCTCTATAAATGTGGTCCAATTATAGAAATATAGCTTTAAAAGAACCTAAGCAAGTTCTAGAGTACGATCACATGTGTGCATCTCACAAATAAGGCTAATCTTCACTAGGTAAAAAGAATTCATCTCAAGTCATCACTCTAGAGTCCATAACTAAAAAGTACTCAAGCAACCAAGAATTTTCATCCAATGGCTCAAATCCTAAGTTTTAACAACCAAATTTAATTTGCTTTCAAAGGACTCTAAAATGATATAAGAAAATCTAGATGGATACATTTATTCCTAGTCATGCAAGAAACAAAGTGCCAAGAAGGGATAAAATGGTATTTACAATGACTCTTTATTTTCTCTACACTACCCAAACATTTATTTGCAAGGACTCATTTTAAAAGAAAATTTCACTTCTAAAAAACATAAAAATGAAACATGCAATGAAATAAAATGTAAAAAGAAACAAACACCCCTTTATTTCGGGCAGTCGGAGTCGGTCAAGAAATAACCTCCATTGCGGTAGTGGAGGAGTATGGGTGGTCGAGAGAGCATTCTTCATGTGATCCATATGATGGTGCATTGCTCCCCCACACTTGAACTTCACAGAAAAATGTTCAGGTGGTCGAAGTCGATTAAGGTACAACATCCATGTAAGAGGTGGAGTGCTACGAATCAAAGCAAGATCAACTCCTCCCTCTTGATGCTTTTTGGAAATCTTTCCAGGAGGTTGGAGCCTGTTTAGATGGAGCACCCACTCCAGAAGTCTACGATGCCCTACAAAACCATGCAATACCTCCCTCAAGCGTGCAGGGTAAGAAAGAAGTATAGTACCATCAGTCTTTATATAAAATTTATCCAAAAATGCATTACATCCAATAAAATCAATCTTGGGTACCTCAATAAGTTTTTCACAATTAATTTCCACAAAAGGTATGTCAAGAAACTTATCACAACCAATGAAATCAAATTTAGGTACCTCAATCAAATTTTCACAAACAGTCTTAGTCTCCACATAAGATGCATCAAGAAATATATCACATTCAACAAATGCAATTTCAGGTGCCTCTAAGGAATTTTCACAATTAACCGCTACAAAGGATGTATCAAGAATTTCATCACAGCCAACAAAATCAATCTCAGGTACCTTTATGAGTTGTTCACAATTAATATTCACATAAGATGTATCAAGACATGATTCACAGCCAATATAATCAACATTGGGTACCTCTATAGGATTTTCACAAGCAGTCTCTACATAAGGTATATCAAGAATTGCTTCACATTCAACGAATTCAACCCTAGATTCTTCTATGAGTTGTTCACAATCAGCTTCTATATAGGATGTATCAAAAATTGCATCAAATTCAACGAAATCAACTTTAGGCACCTCTAAAAATTTTTCACAATCAATTTCTACAAAAGATGTTTCACAACATACTTCACATTCAACTAAATCAATTTTAAGTGCCTCCATGAGTTTTTCACAATTAATTTCAGCATAAAATGTATCAAAAGATTCATCACAACCAATAATAGGTACCTCAATGAATTTTTCAAAATTAATCTCTACATAAGATGTGTCAAGAATATCATCACAGCCCACAAACTCAACCCTAGGTACCTCTATGAGTTCTTCTAAAGGAATAGGATAAATACTTACCTGATCATGCGGAAGAATACCTGGAGGTTCTACAAGAATATATGTAACTATGGCCTCCTCCTGGTCATGTACATACTCCTTCTCAGGCTCAGGTTCTGGTGGACATTCAACGAACACAAGTGATTCTTGGGTTCTTGCTTCCACCATGCAAGTCCCTACACTTTCTGGCTTATCCTCTGAATCTTCTAATGTATCAATCAATGATGGTGGTCCCTGGGGCTCAGTGCAATCCCCTACACTTATAGAATCATCTGTAACACCTTCCTCGTTAACCATATCTGCAACAGCCATATTAGAAAAATTAGGACCAACAAAAACTATATCATCACAAAATAAAAGGTGAGAAGGGTCCTTTGGAGCTTCAGCTTCGAATTCAAGGCTGTCACATGCTTTTCCATCCATCTCTTCCACTTCCTCCACAGCTAATTCATCCTCATCTTTCTCTGAAATCAAATCTCCTCCCACTATGTCCAGTAAAACATCATCAACAATCAACTCTGCCTCAACAACCTCATATGGGATGTCCATGCTAATGCTAGGAGGATCCTCTCTGGGGTGCTGGGAGAAGGTAAAAGAGACTTTTGGCTCCTCCTCTTGAGCTGAAAATTTTGGAAAAGAACTCTGGATAGAAATTTCCGGAGGAATGCATGCTGTAGGTGCCCTGATTTTGATGATTTCTTCTTCTTCTTCCACCAAATTTGCAAGATCAATTGAAGAAGGTCTTAGGCTTGCACTAGGGTCACATTGAACTGACATAAAATCAACTCCGAGGCTATTTTGAGTGGGGAAATGAAATGCTGAAAATTTTTCAGGAAATTCAGCGTTTGGAGTGTTTAAACTTGAAACAACCTCTTCATTCCTCAAAGTTGGTGCATAATCATACCCCTTAAAATCAAAAGTAGCTTGAGAAGGTGATTGGCTCATTAGGCTTGCATTTGATTCATTTGATTAACCAATTGTCCAAGGCGTCTTTCACAATTTTTAAGAGGAGAATCATATTTTTGTTGTTGCAAGAGTTGTTGTAACATCTCCTCCAGCCTTTGTTGTTGAGCCTCAAGCTCTCTAGAATCCTCAAAGTCTTCTTGATGGATATAGGACTCCTGTTGAACTTGACATGTAGCATTAGGTTGCTCAAAATTATAAGTAGGCTGCGAATTCTGAAATTGAAACTGTTGGGACTGATCAAATGATTGATTTGGTTGCTGAAATTGCTGAAAATTGGGCTGGAAGCTTGGTTGAAACTGCTGAAAATTGTGGCTCTGAAAATTCTGAATTTGAGGTTGAAATTGTTGTGGTAAGGGCTGAAATTGTGGAGGTTGATAACTCTGATTGTATGGTTGAAAACTCTGCTGATTAGGATTATAACCTTGCTGAAAATTTTGGCACTGTGGTTGAAATTGATGTTGTGACTGGTTGAAAGGTTGGTTTTGCTGAAAATTAGCATAAGGCTGCTGAAATTGTTGGAAAGGCTGCTGATAACTCCTCTTTCACGTCTTCTTCCCCCTTCACACCTCCTTCCTTCTATTGGAGAACCATAGAATAGGTCACTTGCTTGATGAGATTTTTCATGATTAGAATTGGCCCCATGGTTAGGAACTCTTCTTCCTTCAAGTCGGTCCATCCTTTCGTGTAATCCTTTATGTTGTCTTTGAAGCAACCTCTCAAAGTGTTGCGTAAGTGCCTCCATTTGAAGCCTATTAGGATCTCGCCTAGGGGAATTAGGTGTTCTTTCCCTACTCATGCTTGCAACAAAAGAAGATGACAAGGACAATTGCAAAAGAAATGTTAGAAGGACCACACCACTCTACTCATGTGTTGATGTGGACCAAGGAGGGGATACAAGCTTACAAGACAAAGCCATAGAGAATGAAGCAAGCTTTGGAAGGCTTAATAATGGAGCTCAAGGAGAAGAAGGATCAATGCACAATGGAGGCAACAACTAAATGGATCACATTCCTTCAAATTGAAAGTGAAATTGAGCCAACATGAAGACAAAACTTGAAGGCCCAAAACCACATGATCCAAGATGCATTCAAGGGCTACAAGTGTCCAATTTTCGTGGGTATTTTTGGGGGAATTTTCTGAAGTTATTTTTGATGTCTTTTGGTGGGTTTTTAATGCTTTTGGGAGTTCCTAAGCTAGTATTAGGGAATTGTGGGAAATAAACATCATGCATGCATGCATGCATGATAATGGTGCATAATTAGTGCTTAGTGGGAAGTGTGGTAGAGGTTAATGTTTCAACCTCCACTAAGTCTATATATAGGAGAACTCTTGTATGGCCAAGGCATGTTAAGTTTGAATGAAATCATAGTTTTCTCTATTGTGAGAGCTTCCTTTGGTTCTTAGGCAAAGAACTAATCGTGATCTTATCAAGGCAACTTGTGGCGATCGAAACCCCCATGACTTATCACTCACCCTCTCATCTTTCTTGAGTGTGGCGTCAATATCCTTCCCTACATCTGAATTTCAAGGCGATCCATTCCAAGGTGCTTATCATTTGGTATCAGAGCCTTGGCTCCTTGATTTTCAGGTTTGCGTTTTGTTCTTCTTCATTTGTGTTCTTGTTCATCTTTGTTAATCTCTCATCCATAGTATTCCATTGGTGTTTTCATTCTCCAACTCTATTTATCGCTTCTCTATTTGGGTCCTAAACTCAAAAAAAAAAAAAGAGTTGAAAAAAAAAAGGTGTTACTTGAGTCATTGTGTTTTTTTTGACTGAAGAAAAAAAAAAGGGACAAAAAGGAAATTCGAAAAAAAAAACAACAAAAAAAAAAAAAAGAAGGAAGATCGGCGAATTGAAAGGACCCAATATTTCTCTCATTGCCCTTGATCGTTGCTGAATTTCTTGTTCTAACCGTTTATTTCTCTTGTTCTACTCATATTCTCTTGTTGGTTTCTTGCTCACTTGATTGTCTACTTGTTGTCTTGAGAAAATCGTTGATAAGGTTCTTTTCTTAAGGGCTTATAAAGGAAGCTGAGTGGATAAATTTGAGTGCAACCACGTGAGGCGAGTGGTGAGGTCTTTCTAACATTTCTTGTGCAATTTTCCTTGTCATCTTTTTTTTGTTGCAAGCATGAGTGGGGAAAACTCCCCTAGGCAAGATCCTAATAGGCTTCAAATGGAGGCGCTTACTCAACACTTTGAGAGAATGCTTCAAAGACAACTTGAAGGCTTACATGAAAGGATGGACCGACTTGAAGGAGGAAGAGTTTCCAACCATGAGGGAAATTCTAATCATGAAGAATCTCATCCGGGAAGTGACCTATTCTATAGTTCTCCAAGAGAAAGAAGGAGGCGTGAAGGGGGACGAAGACACGAAAGAGGAGGTAGAAACCATCAACATGAAGACGATCTAAGAGGGGTGAAAGTCAAGGTACCTTCCTTCCAAGGGAGGAATGACCCCGACACATATCTTGAGTGGGAAATGAAAATAGAGCAAATCTTCTCATGCCACAATTACCCTGATGCAAAGAAAGTGAAGGTGGCTGCCCTTGAGTTCACCGATTATGCTTTAATTTGGTGGGATCAAATGCAAAAGGAGAGAAGAAGGTATGGAGAGCACCCTATCAACACTTGGGGTGAAATGAAGACTTTGATGAGAAGGAGATTTGTGCCTTCCCACTACCATAGGGAGTTGCACAACAAATTGCAAAGACTCATCCAAGGGAGTAGGAGTGTGGATGAGTATTACAAGGAGATGGAGGTGGCTTTGATTAGGGAAAATATTGAGGAGGAAAGAGAAGCAACTATGGCTCGATTTCTCCATGGCCTAAACCGAGATATTGGAGACATTGTAGAGCTACAACATTATGTGGAGCTTGACGACTTAGTTCATCAAGCAATGAAAGTGGAGCAACAATTAAAGAGAAAGGGCGTTATGAAAAGACCATCTTCTTCAAACTACTCTTCAAATTGGAAGGACAAGCCAAAGAAGGAGGGTTCCTCTTCTAATTCAAAGGAGGTAACAAGCGCTAAGAAGCCTTTTCCTACTACTACTTCTTCTACTTCTAAGAGCAGGGATATCAAGTGCTTCAAGTATTTGGGAAAAGGACATATCGCATCCGAATGCCCGAATAAGAAGACTATGGTGGTTAGGGATAATGGGAGCATCTCTAGTGAAGAAACTTCTTCTCATTCTTCTTCTTCAAGCGATGAGGAACATGATGGAGCAGCCTATGCGCAAGATGGCGATCTCTTGGTGGTTAGAAGGTTATTAGGAAGTCAAGCCAAGGAGCATGAGGAGGACCAAAGAGAGAATATTTTTCATACTCGTTGCCTTATTCAAGGTAAAACATGCTCTATGATCATTGATGGTGGAAGTTGCACCAATGTGGCAAGCACTAGGTTGGTTACCAAACTCAACCTCAAGACTACACCGCATGCAAGACCATATAAACTCCAATGGCTAAGTAATAGTGGTGAATTGGTGGTGAATCAACAAGTGATGATTAATTTCTCGATTGGAAAATATGAAGATCAAGTTCTATGTGATATTGTACCTATGGAGGCAAGCCACATTCTTCTTGGAAGACCTTGGCAGTTTGATAGGCGAGCTCACCATGATGGATTCTCCAACAAGTTCTCATTTCTTCACAATTCCCACAAAGTCACACTTGTACCATTATCACCTAGGGAGGTTTGTGCGGATCAAAAAAAAATGCGAGAGAAAAGAGAAAAAGAAGAGCGAGAGCTTAAGAAAAAGAAAGGAGAGAATGAGGAAAAGAAAAGAGAGAATGAGGAAAAGAAAGAGAGAATGAGGAAAGAAAAGAAAAGAGAGAATGAGGAAAAGAAAAGAGAGAACGAGGAAAAGAAAGAGAGAAGAATAGAAAATTTGTTTGCAAGAGGAAGTGAGGTGAAGAGAGCTTATTTGACAAGGCAACCTATATTTCTTCTTTTGTGCAAGGAAACTTGCTTGGAAACTAATACTAACTCCTTGCCCAGTGATGTTGTTGCTATTTTGCAGGACTTTGAGGATGTGTTTCCCCAGGAAGTACCTCACGGTTTGCCACCAATGAGGGGAATAGAACACCAAATGGACCTTATTCCTGGTGCTTCTCTTCCCAATAGGCCTGCCTATAGGAGCAACCCTCAAGAAACAAAGGAGATACAGAATCAAGTGGAGGAGTTATTACAAAAAGGATGGGTGAGAGAGAGCTTAAGTCCTTGTGCTGTACCAGTAATTTTGGTACCTAAAAAGGATGGATCATGGAGGATGTGCACGGACTGTAGAGCTATCAACAACATCACAATTCGGTATCGACATCCTATCCCTAGACTTGATGATTTACTTGATGAATTGCATGGTGCTTGCTTCTTTACTAAGATTGATTTGAAAAGTGGGTACCATCAAATTAGGATAAGGGAAGGGGATGAATGGAAAACTGCTTTCAAAACTAAATATGGATTGTATGAATGGTTGGTAATGCCTTTTGGGTTAACTAATGCGCTAAGCACTTTTATGAGGCTTATGAACCATGTTTTACGAGAATTCCTAGGAAAACACCAATGGAATAGAGTTGGAGAAGGAAAACACCAATGGAATACTATGGATGAGAGATTAACAAAGATGAACAAGAACACAAATGAAGAAGAACAAAACGCAAACCTGAAAATCAAGGAGCCAAGGCTCTGATACCAAATGATAAGCACCTTGGAATGGATCGCCTTGAAATTCAGATGTAGGGAAGGATATTGACGCCACACTCAAGAAAGATGAGAGGGTGAGTGATAAGTCATGGGGGTTTCGATCGCCACAAGTTGCCTTGATAAGATCACGATTAGTTCTTTGCCTAAGAACCAAAGGAAGCTCTCACAATAGAGAAAACTATGATTTCATTCAAACTTAACATGCCTTGGCCATACAAGAGTTCTCCTATATATAGACTTAGTGGAGGTTGAAACATTAACCTCTACCACACTTCCCACTAAGCACTAATTATGCACCATTATCATGCATGCATGCATGCATGATGTTTATTTCCCACAATTCCCTAATACTAGCTTAGGAACTCCCAAAAGCATTAAAAACCCACCAAAAGACATCAAAAATAACTTCAGAAAATTCCCCCAAAAATACCCACGAAAATTGGACACTTGTAGCCCTTGAATGCATCTTGGATCATGTGGTTTTGGGCCTTCAAGTTTTGTCTTCATGTTGGCTCAATTTCACTTTCAATTTGAAGGAATGTGATCCATTTAGTTGTTGCCTCCATTGTGCATTGATCCTTCTTCTCCTTGAGCTCCATTATTAAGCCTTCCAAAGCTTGCTTCATTCTCTTAGTCTTGGATCTTGTCATGGGTCCTCCAATTCCTTTCAATGCCTCTTCCTCTATGGCTTTGTCTTGTAAGCTTGTATCCCCTCCTTGGTCCACATCAACACATGAGTAGAGTGGTGTGGTCCTTCTAACATTTCTTTTGCAATTGTCCTTGTCATCTTCTTTTGTTGCAAGCATGAGTAGGGAAAGAACACCTAATTCCCCTAGGCGAGATCCTAATAGGCTTCAAATGGAGGCACTTACGCAACACTTTGAGAGGTTGCTTCAAAGACAACATAAAGGATTACACGAAAGGATGGACCGACTTGAAGGAGGAAGAGTTCCTAACCATGGGGCCAATTCTAATCATGAAAAATCTCATCAAGCAAGTGACCTATTCTATGGTTCTCCAATAGAAGGAAGGAGGTGTGAAGGGGGAAGAAGACGTGAAAGAGGAGGTAGAGACCATAGACGTGAAGATGATCTACGAGGGGTGAATGTCAAGGTACCTTCCTTCCAAGGGAGGAACAACTCCAAAACATATCTTGAGTGGGAGATGAAAATAGAACAAATCTTCTCATACCACAATTACAATGATGCAAAAAAAGTGAAGGTGGCTGCCATTGAGTTCACTGATTACGCCTTAATTTGGTGGGATCAATTGCAAAAAGAGAGAAGAAGGTATGGAGAGCATCTTAATGACACTTGGGATTAAATGAAGACTTTGATGAGAAGGAGATTTGTGCCTTCCCACTACCACAGGGATTTGCACAACAAATTGCAAAGACTCATCCAAGGGAGTAGGAATGTGGATGAGTATTACAAGGAGATGGAGGTGGCTTTGATTAGGGCCAATATTGTGGAGGATAGGGAAGTAACCATGGCTCGGTTTCTCCATGGACTAAATCGAGATATTGGAGACATTGTGGAGTTATAACATTATGTTGGGCTTGAAGACTTGCTTCATCAAGCAATGAAAGTGGAGCAACAATTAAAGAGAAAGGGCATTATGAAGAAATCATCTTCTTCGAACTACTCTTCAAGTTGGAAGGACAAGACAAAGAAGAAGGGTTATTTTTCTAATTCTAAGGAGGTAACAAGCACTAAGAAACCTATTCCTACTAATTCTTCTTCTACTTCTAAGAGTAGGGATATCAAGTGCTTTAAGTGTTTGGGAAAAGGACATATTGCATCTGAATGCCTGAATAAGAAGACTATGGTGGTGAGGGATAATGGGAGTATCTCTAGTGAAGAATTTTCTTCTCATTCCTCTTCCTCAAGCGATGGGGAAAATGATGGAGTAGTCTATGCGCAAGATGGAGATCTCTTGGTGGTTAGGAGGTTATTGTGGAGTCAAGCCAAGGAGCATGAAGAGGACCAAAGAGAAAATATTTTTCATACCCGCTGCTTTATTCAAGGTAAAACATGCTCTATGATCATTGATGGTGGGAGTTGCACCAATGTGGCAAGCACTAGGTTGGACACCAAACTCAACCTAAAGACTACACCACATGCAAGGCAAATATGAAGATCTAGTTCTATGTGATATTGTACCTATGGAGGCAAGCCACATTCTTCTTGGGAGACCTTGGCAGTTTGATAGGCGAGTTCACCATGATGGATTCTCCAACAAGTTTTCTCTTGTTCACAATTCTCGCAAAGTCACACTTGTACCATTATCACCTAGAGAGGTTTGTGAGAATCAAAAAAAATGAGAGAGAAAAGAGAAAATGAAGAGTGAGACCTTAAGAGAGAGAAAGAGGGTTTGAAAAAGAAAATAATTGATTTCGAGGACAAAATTCAAAAGAAATGAGAGAATGAGGAAAAAAAAGAGAGAATAATAGAAAATTTGTTTACAAGGGGAAGTCTGGTGAAGAGAGCTTATTTGCCAAGGCAGCCTATATTTCTTCTATTGTGCAAGGAAACCTGCTTGGAATCTAATATTAACTCCTTGCCTAGTGATGTTGTTGTTATTTTGCAGGATTTTGAGGATGTGTTTCCCAAGGAAGTACCTCACGGTTTGCCACCAATGAGGGGGATAGAACACCCTATTCCTGGTGCTTCTCTACCCAATAGGCCAGCTTATAGGAGCAACTTTCAAGAAACAAAGGAGTTACAAAATCAATTGGAGTTATTGCAAAAAGTATGGGTTAGGGAGAACTTAAGTCCATGTGTTGTACCCGTAATTTTGGTACCTAAAAAAGATGGATCATGGAGGATGTGCACTGATTGTAGAGCAATCAACAATTCGGTATAGTCATCCTATCCCATGACTTGATGATTTACTTGATTAATTGCATGGTACTTGCTTCTTTTCTAAAATTGATTTGAAAATTGGGTACCATCAAATTAGGATAAGGGAAGGAGATGAATGGAAAACTGCTTTCACAACTAAATATGGATTGTATAAATGGACAGCAAGCACTTTTATGCGGCTTATGAACCATGTTTTACGAGATTTTCTTGGAAAATTTATGGTATACATTGATGATATTTTGGTATATTCCAAGAGTTTTGATGAGCATATTGCACATCTCCAATCTTTGCATGCTCTTAGAAAGGAGAAACTATATGCTAACTTAGAAAAGTGTTCTTTTTGCACTGATCATGGGGGTTTTCTTGGTTTTGTCATAAGTTCTAAAGGAGTGCAGGTTGATGAAGGGAAAGTTAAGGCCATTAGAGATTGGCCTACTCCTAAAACTGTGAGTGAGGTTAGGAACTTCCATGGGTTGGCAAGTTTCTATAGACGATCCGTGAAGGATTTTAGCACATTGGCAGCACTCCTAAATGAAATTGTTAGGAAAAATATGGGTTTTAAATGGGGGGGGGGGATCATGAAAATGCATTTCAAGCACTTAAGGACAAACTCACACAGCACCCATTCTTGCTTTGCCTGATTTTTCCAAATCATTTGAAATTGAATGTGATGCATCTATGTGGGTATTGGGGTTGTTTTACTTCAAGATGATCATCCCATTGCATATTTTTGTGAGAAGTTAGGAGACACCACTCTCAACTATTCCACTTATGATATAGAATTGTATGCTCTTGTTAGAGCTATGCAAACTTGGCAGCATTTTCTTTTGCCTAAAGAATTTGTCATTCATAGTGATCATGAATCTTTGAAGTATTTGAAAGGGCAGGGGAAGCTCAAAAAAAGGCATGCCAAAAATACATACGAAATGGCCCTCATGTTGGCTCAATGTCACTTTCAAGTTGAAGGAATGTGATCCATTTAGTTGTTGCCTCCATTGTGCATTGATCCTCCGTTTCCTTGAGCTCCATTATTAAACCCTCTAAGGATTGCTTCATGTTTTTAGTCTTGGACCTTGTCTTGGGTCCACCAATTCTCTTCAATGCCTCTTCATCCTTGGCATTATCTTGTAAGCTTGTAACCCCTCCTTGGCTTTCATTATTCCCTCCTTCTTTAGGTGAATTTGTCCTCGAATTTAGGTCCTCATCACCAACATCAACATGATGCAAATCAACCACATTAAACGTTGCGCTAACACCATACTCACCGGGCAAGTCAATCTTGTAAGCATTGTCATTAATTATTTCCAATGCTTGGAATGGTCCATCTCCTCGTGGTTGAAGCTTTGATTTCCTTTAGGAAGGAAACCTTTCCTTCCTCATATGAACCGACACCCAATCACTGGGATCCAGGACAACTCTTTTTCTCTCTTTATTAGCGCTATTTGCATATTGCTCCATTTTCTTCTTAATTTGAGCTTTAACTTGCTCATGAAGTTTCTTCACATATTCCGCCTTTGTTTTGCAATCCTGGTGAACTATGGAAGAAGTGTTAGATAATGGAAGCAAATCAAGGGGCGTTAACGGATTGAACCCATAAACAATCTCAAAAGGAGAAAATTTAGTTATTGTAAGCAAATTTAACATGGGGTAAACAGTCTTCCCAAGATCTAATGGTCTTCTTAATAATTGGTCTAAAGAGTCATATTTACCACCTCAGTTTGACCGTCAGTTTGAGGGTGGCATCCCAAAAATGGCTTAAGAATTTGGTGTCACGATCTGAAACAATGCTTCTAGGCATGCCATAAAGTCTTACCACCTCTTTGAAAAATAAATCTGCCACATGAGTTGCATCATCTACTTTGTGGCAAGGTATGAAGTGTGTCATCTTGGAAAATCTATCAACTACCACAAAAATGGAGTCCATACCTTTTTGAGTGTGTGGTAGCCCAAAAACAAAATCTATAGACAAGTCAATCTATGGGAAATCAAGAATAGGCAAAGAAGTGGATAGTCCATGAGGTGATATCTTAGATTTTGCTTTTCTATACACAATGCACCTTTCAGAAAATTTCTGCACATGATGATTCATGTGTGCCAATGAAAAAGTTCATGCAACATTTCTAGCGTCTTCTTCCCTAACTAGCAATTCATGCGTGGATCCACTAGGCACACAAAGTCTATTATTCTTAAACAAGTAGTTATCATGCATAACAAACCCATTTTGTAATTTCTTTTCACACGCAACATATAATTGGGAAAATTCATAATCATGTAAATATAATTCTATAATATGTTCAAAGCCAAACAATTTAGTTTCAAGTGTAGCAAGCAAATTATACCTTCTTGAAAGTGCATCTGCTACAACATTTGCCCTTCCTTGCTTGTGCTTAATCACATAAGGAAATTGTTCAAGAAATTCAACCCACATGGCATGCCTTTTGTTGAGCTTCCCCTGCCATTTCAAATACTTCAAAGATTCATGATCACTATGAATGATAAATTCTTTAGACATAAGATAATGCTGTCATGTTTGCAAAGCTCTAACAAGTGCATACAATTCTATATCATAAGTGGAATAGTTGAGAGTGGCGCCACCTAACTTCTCACTAAAATATGCAATGGGATGACCATCATGAAGTAAAACAACCCCAATACCCACATGAGATGCATCACATTCAATTTCAAATTATTTGCAGGCAAACCAAGAGGTGAGTGTGTGAGTTTATCCTTAAGTGCTTGAAATGCATTTTCTTGATTCTCCCCCCATTTAAAACTCATATTTTTCCTAACAATTTCATTTAGGGGTGCTGCCATTGTGCTAAAATCCTTCACGAACCTTCTATAGAAACTTATCAACCCATGGAAGCTCCTAACCTCACTCACAGTTTTAAGAGTTCGCCAATCTCTAATAGCCTTAACTTTCCCTTCATTAACCTGCACTCCTTTAGAACTTATGACAAAACCAAGAAACCCCACATGATCAATGCAAAAAAGAACACTTTTCTAAGTTAGCATATAGTTTCTCCTTTCTAAGGGCATGCAAAGATTGGAGATGTGCAATATGCTCATCAAAACTCTTGGAATATACCAAAATATCATCAAAGTATACTACCATAAATTTTCCAAGAAAATCTCGTAAATCATGGTTCATAAGCCTCATAAAAGTGCTTGGTGCATTAGTTAACCCAAAAGGCATTACCAACCATTTATACATTCCATATTTAGTTTTGAAAGTAGTTTTCCATTGATCTCCTGCCCTTATCCTAATTTGATGGTACCCACTTTTCAAATCAAATTTAGAAAAGAAGCAATCACCATCCAATTCATCAAGTAAATCATCAAGTCTAGGGATAGGATGTCTATACCGAATTGTGATGTTGTTGATTGCTCTACAGGCAGTGCATATCCTCCATGATCCATCCTTTTTAGGTACCAATTACGGGTACAACACAAGGATTTAAGCTCTACCTAACCCATTCTTTTTGCAATAACTCCACTTGATTTTGTAACTCCTTTGTTTCTTGAGGGTTGCTCCTATAAGCTAGTCTATTGGGTAGACAAGCACCAGGAATAAGTTCTATTTGGTGTTCTATCCCCCTCATTGGTGGCAAACCGTGAGGCACTTCCTTTGGAAACACATCCTCAAAATCCTGCAAAACGGCAGCAACATCACTAGGCAAGGAGTTAGTATTAGATTCCAAGCAAGTTTCCTTGCACAAAAGAAGAAATATAGGCTGTCTTGTCAAATAAGCTCTCTTCACCTCACTTCCTCTTGTAAACAAATTTTCTATTCTTTTCTCTTTTTTTCCTCATTCTCTCTTTTCTTTTGAATTTTGTCCTCAAAATCATATTTTCTTTTTCACACACTCTTTCTCTTTCTTAGGCTCTCGCACTTCTTTTTTTCTTTTCTCTCTCATTTTTTTTGATCTTCACAAACCTCTCTAGGTGATAATGGTACAAGTGTGACTTTGCGTGAATTGAGAACGAGAACTTGTTGGAGAATCCATCATGGTGAACTCGCCTATCAAACTGCCAAGGTCTCCCAAGATGAATGTGGCTTGCCTACATAGGTACAATTGTTGGATAGCTTGGCGGGCTTCCTAAGCGAATACCGGGTCGTTCATGGGAAGCCTCTCCATGTCAACGGATTAAAATTTTTAATCTGAATGGAGACCTATCTCCCAAACAACCGTCTCGTCGTCGTACTAATTGATTCGAGTTACAACTTGGTCAAACTTGTTGTTCAAGACTTGTAACTCGCCTAACAATTAGTCGCGGAAAAGACGACGAGTGGATCGCCGATTTTTGTGTTTATCATCGGGGTCCACAATAATTAATTATCATGGTTAATTAACAACATAGATAATTAATTAAACAGATAAAATTATAAGATCAAAGAGCCAAGGAAGAGGTTATACCTTCTCTTTTACCTCGTGATCTTCTACTATATGACCCCAACTCTTCTTGGACATCGTGTGGGTGACATTCTTTCAAGAATCGAAATCACCAAGACCTTCCTTCTTCCTCCTCTTGCTTCAATAGGAGGCCACGCAATTACCTCTATGGTAATTACCTCTCACTAGCCCACGCAATTACCTCTACGGTAATTACCTCTTGTTGCATGCAATCTCCAATAGGAGCCTACGCTCTCGCACGTTGGATGCAATCTCCAATAGGAGCTTATGCCCACACACGTTGCATGTAATTACCTCTATGGTAATTACCTCTTGTTGCATGCAATCTTCAATAGGAGCTCTCGGCAATTACTGACCGGAGGTGGCAGCGAGAAGATGACTTGGGCGACATCAGGAGAAAACAGAGGAGAGAAGAAAAGAATTAAAACCCCTTAGGTTACTTTTTTGATGGCTCATGAGTTATTTATAGGTTATAATAAGGATTATGAGGAGAAGTTGGATCTTGACCATCTAATGGATCAAGGCCCGATCCATTAATGAAGATTCATTCCACTAAAGGATCCTCATTGAACTACCTCACTAACCCCCATATTTAAATATGGGCTCTACCTATTATGAGTACAAGTTCTCTCCGTGTTTAAGATATTGAATGTCCGTTGATTAATTTAAATTTTTGACAATTTTAATTAATCAACATCTAACTCCTTGATTAGTATCACTCATCCTTATCATTATGTTGGGCCAAGTCCACCTGCAGGATTTAACATGATTAACCTTATGAGATCATCAAGATGACATCATCATCTCGACTCACCAGGACACGATTTCCGTCTATAATCAATGGCACACCATGTAAATAATATTATTTCTCAATTTACCGGCCCTATCGATTTAACAGAATAAATCTCGCTCATTGGTAAATCAAAGAAATAAATATTAAGTACATGTGCCCGTTATTATATCTGGATTCAGAGCATGTACTCCATAATAAACTGAGGTCTGACTCAATTATTATCGGTCATGCTCAATACACACAAAGTGCACTAGTGTAATTCTATGGTCAAGACAAACTAACACCAAATTACACTATAACCATCCCAATGGTTTGTCCAAATCCATCTCGGTTGTGAGCCTCTACGTATACTCTACAAGGAACTTATAACATGATCTTCCGTGCGACACCACACACCATGTTATCTACAATGTAGACATTTCGCATATACTAATATAAACATGCAATCAGTGATCTTGTGATTCTCTTTCAAAATATAGATGTTTTATACAAAAGATAAGACTTTTAGTATACATCCTAATAATCTCCCACTTATACTAAAAGACTCAGCTGTCCTCACAGTGTCATACATCTGACTCTCATATTCTCCACATGCCTATCACAGGCTCTCGCTGGAAGGGTCGTAGTGAAAGGATCCGCCAAGTTGTCCTCCGATGCAATCTTGGCCACAACTTCTCCTCGTTTTACGATTTCTCGTATCAGGTGGTACATGCGCTCTATGTGTTTACTCGCCTTATGGGCTTATAGTTCCTTCGAATTTGCAACTGCACGACTATTATCACAATAAATTGTGATAGATCTGGGCAAAGTAGGAATCACATCCAAGTCCATCATGAAGTTCCTGAGCCATACAACTACCTTGGCCGCCTTAGAGGCTGCCACATACTCAGCTTCCATGGTAGAGTTTGCATAACCTATAGGGAGTAATTGGTCTACCTGGTAAATCAGCATATAATCCCTAGTCATTCTTAGGTACTTTAGTATATGCTTTACTGCAGTCCAATGTCCCTATCCAGGGTTACTCTGATAACTTCTCACCATGCCCACGACAAAGCAGATATCCGGTCTCGTACTCAGCATAGCATACATGAGGCATCCTACAACTGATGCACAAGGAATAACCTTCATCTCCTCTATCTCCTTTGATGTTCTAGGACACACCTTCTTAGATAGAGGAACTCCATGCCTGAAAGGTAGAAAACCTTTCTTAGAGTTTTCCATAGTAAAACGAGCTAAGACAGTGTCTACGTATGAAGCTTGGGATAAGCACAACATTCTTTCCTAGCGATCCGTTATAACCTTGATCCCAAGGATGTGCTCTACTTCTCCTAAGTCCTTCATATCAAACTGTTTGGACAAACATACTCTTTTGCTGACAACACTTTGATATTGTTGCCAATGAGCAAAATGTCATCTACGTATAGTACAAGAAATACCACTATGTTTTTGTCACATCTCTTATATACACATGACTCATCCGGACTTTTGAATAAATTCATATGACTGGATTACCTCATCAAAGCGGATGTTCCAAGATCTCGAAGCTTACTTCAATCCATAAATGGACCGATTAAGTTTACAAACAAGATGCTCTTTGCCCTTTGCAATGAATCCCTTTGGTTGCTTCATATAGATGGTCTCCTCAAGACTTCTGTTAAGGAAAGCTGTCTTAACGTCCATCTGTCATACCTCATAATCCATATGAGCGGCAATAGATAAGAGAATCCGGATAGACTTAAGCATGGCTACCGGCGAAAATGTCTCCTCATAATCGATACCCTCTTTCTGAGTATACCCTTTCGCAACAAGTCTAGCATTGAAGGTCTCAACCTTCCCGTCTAATCCACTCTTTCTCTTGTAGATCCACTTGCATCCAATGACTTTTACATCATTGGGTGGTTCTACTAGCTCTCATACGTGATTAGAATCCATAGATCCTATCTCAGAATTCATTACCCTTTGCCAAGATTCCGCATTATATCTTGGAGTGTCTCGTCATAGGTCCAGGTATCCGGTTCATGTTCGCCAGGGACCAATTTCGAAGACTCTCCCAAGAACATGAATCTTTCAGGTTGTCTAACAACCCTCCCACTACGACGAGGTACCACCTGTATATCTTCTGTGACACGCGGTGCAGTGACTTGTGGTATATCCTCCTGTACAGTTGGTACTAAGGTCGGAATGTCGCCTCTTAATTCCTCAAGAATAATTCTACTAATGGGCTTGTGGTTCATCACATAGTCTTCCTCTAAGAATCGGGCATTCGTGCTAACGATTACCCTCTGATCCTTAGGACTATAGAATAAACCCCCTTTCATCCCTCTAGGATAGCCTACGAACAAGCGAACTTCTATACGAGATTCCAACTTATCAGTATCTCCCTTCAACACATGTGCTGGACTACCCCAAATCCGAATATGTCTTAGACTAGGCTTTCACCTAGTCTACAATTCTATGGGAGTAGAGGGTACTGACTTAGATGGTACCAAGTTCAGTATGTACGCTGCCGTTTCCAGAGCATATCCCCAGAACGAATCCGGCAACTCGGAGTAGCTCATCATTGACCTAACCATCTCCATAAGAGTCTTATTCTTTCTCTCTGCTACACCGTTCTGTTGGGGCGTACCGGGTGCAGACAATTGGGACTAAATCCCAGCCTCTGATAAGTAAGTCCTAAACTCTCCCAAGAGATATTCTCCATCACGATCTGATCGTAGTATCTTGATACTTTTACCTTGAAGTTTCTCCTCATCAGCCTTGAATTCTTTGAACTTATTAAAGCATTCAGACTTGCGGTGCATCAAGTAAATGTACTCATACCTTGAATAATCGTCTATGAAAGAGATGAAGTATTCAAAGCTACTTTTAGCCTGGATAGACATAGGACCATACAAATCAGAATGAACTAATTCTAGCACATCTTTGGCCCTATACCCCTTGGCCTTGAAAGGCCTCCTGGTCATCTTACCTTCCAAGCATGATTCACAGGTTGGGAAGTTTTCCACCACCAATGAACCCAAGGGCCCATTAGCTATCAACCTTTGAATCCTACTAAGGTTAATATGACCATGTCTTAGATGCCAAAGATATGTTTGGTTTATCTTGGAAGGTTCCTTTCTCTTATTGTTAGATGATGAGCTATTAACTTCTATTTGCATCGTGGGAGATGGTTCTAAAGTATACAAATTGCCAACTAATTTACCTGAACAGATAATCTCTCTATTCCTTTTTATAACAACATGGTCATTAAAAGAAATAGAATTTAATGACCCGACCCGTCGACCCGACCCCTTGACCCTTGGGCGACCAAATTCCATTTTTGGCGGTCCAACAACCTGGCCCCTTTGGTCGTCGACCGTCGACCGTCGTTACTCACAAGATCTTCCCACCCCTGGCCAGTGGATTTTTCCCTTCCCCAGGATTCGAACTCTAGACCTCCAGGCTAAGTACTAAAGTTTATGAATCTTGGTAGCCAAGTGGATTTTTGCCTTCCCCGAGACCAAGGAGCCGCTGATCCAATAGAAAATCGGACAGCACCTCCCCTGTCCGGCGGACAATTTACACATACATATAACATACCATACAACCCACGCAGTATACATTTGGCCTCAGGCCTAAAAATCAAGACAGAACATAAAATAAAACATGGTAAACCATACCTGACTGCGGACCGGCCCGACTTACGACAAAACAACAAATACATAAACCCTTTAGGGCACACAACAACACTCCCAAGACATATACAAAACCAATAACTAAATATGAAAACATATGCACTACTAAGTACAAAACATTATCGTCGTGATGGGTAGGGACTGGCTACTGGGCTCTTCTGGCGACTCCAACTATCTCAACCTGAAATAAAAACATAAACAATGGTGTGAGTCCAAACGAACTCAGCGGATACCTAAACGGATATGCATCGTAGGTTATACTAACAATAAGAGTCACGTTGATACAGTCTCATATGTACAATAGAAAGGCATACACTGAAGGTACTAAATGTAGGTACATACCAGAATCCATCTATCCTGCAGAGGGGTTGAATAAATCCCTAAAGAACAAATATAACACATAATCCAAGGTAAACAGGTATCCGGTATATGCATGTCAATCATAATGCATCAATTAAATGCAACAAACAATGCACGATGCAAAATATGCACACGGTGCAATGACATGTGTCACCCCTGACGCCAGTCAGGCACCGTCCACCTATCATAAATGAACGTTCGCGTGGGTAGGGCTATGACAACTGTACGCATCCTGCTATCACTGCTCTTGAGTAACCGAGTGGACAGGATGTTGGCGGAGGTCACTCTCCTACCCCAAGCAATGGGGGAGTCTCGCTCTCATCTTCTCGTGTCTTAGGACGAGAAGGGATCCCTGGCTGCTACCACGCCTAGAACCACCCTCCAAATAGTGGTCGAATGGAGCAATACAGGGCAAATGCACACACTCTACGATAGCCACTACTCCGGAGTGGATGTGTGTGCATATCCTCATGTAACTAGTGATGGACTCAGACTACATAGGAGCTGATGATCGTTAGCATGCAACAATGCAAGGATGGTGCATGACGCGAACACATACAATACCCACCAAGTCCTCATCTAACACCTCAGTGTGCTAGGTATAGGTCTGAATCCTAAATCATGGGATACAAGTAACCTACTCGGTATACTGAAAAAGTAACCAGTGATCCATCAATGTCAAAATGCAAGAGAACATATCACTACATCTATGCATGTATATACACATGGCAACCATAGAGATTGTATGAAACTATAGGGAGGTCATCTCAAGAATAAGCAATAGATATCAAGTAGCGGTATACTAAGGCAGATATAACGTATAAACTTACTGTTATCTATAACAAACCATGCATAGCAATATGACAATATCTAAAGAGATAAGTCAGAGGTACCCGCCTCCAGAGAGTAGAAGTAGTCCGTATCAAATAAGGACCTCCCATCCAAAAGTCCGAAAGCAAGTCAGTGCCCTGTATCAAAGGCATAATGTTTAGCTACAATAATATATAAATTATAGCTAAATGAGTTATCTCAATTATTAGGATCGTCCTAATTATCCCGTTTCATTTAATTAATCCTAATTAAATGATTAGCCCTTAATTGCTCCAATCTACTAAGATTAAATTCAAGTTAGGTTTCCGAACCCCAAATTATCAAGTTTAGGTTATTAGATTTAAATCTCAAATTAATCCTAATCCATAACCTAACCAACAGCTCACCCAACCTCTATTTATAATCCACCGCAAAATCAGGGACAGAACATGAAGAAAGTAGATCTTAAATGGAATCTCATTGCAATCTAAAATAGACCCCTAAATCTGATTAAGGTATCAAATCCTACCACAACAGAACATGAAACTAATAGGACTAGTCGTATAGTTCCAACTGATCCACACTTCCACATCCAACAGAACAACCCCCGATCTACAACAAGATTTGCTATCCAAGGATGAATCCGAGCAATCAAGACCAGAGGCATCTCCACCTGATTAATCGAGCTAACAAATCCATAATTCCTTCCACAATCAATCAACAACAACATACAAAACACTTCTTTACTGATCTATGCAATACCAGATCACACACATGAACACCCACTCTAATCCTCCACACCTATGCAACCGAAATCACAATCATCTGAGGTTCCCTTGCCTCAGATTCGGTAGACCCCGACTGTGTCGTTGACCCCTTCTCTTGCTCCAGATCCGGTGGGTCGTCACCGAGGAAGACCAACAAGGTTCAACTTCGGCTGGCGTTGCGTGAAGAGAAGATAGTGTCGACGAGGAGAAGAGGGATGAGACGACAACACACCAAAAGGTGGCACCTGTGCTCGTGACCGGAGAGGCGTCGATGAGCGAGGAAGATGCGCTCGTGTGGTGAGGAGGTGAGGGAGTCGGCGACCGAGGGGTTCGGCGCTAGGGCATCGCAAAGGTGAGAAGAGGAAAAAGGGAGTCGGGCGTGCGTTGGCTGCGGTGTTAGGGCTCGCGAGAATAAAAAGTTTTAAGTGAGGAGCTTTTTACAAAAAGGCCCCTCCACTTTCAGAATTTCCAATCCTGCTCTTAGGGTAAGGGTTTTAGCTATTTAACCCTCCAATATATTTTAATCCACCGCAATAATACTCTAGGGTTAGATTATTTACCCTTTCGTAATTTAAGAGTTTACCCGAAAGCCCCTTAACTTTATGTAAATTTACTTAAGCCAACTATTTAAGGTTTTCTCCCATGAAGCCTTTAATAAGTTTTAAGTTTTTTATAATAAAGCCCCATGGGCTCCTCCCGTAGGGCTGAAAACCCTAGACTCAATCCCGAAAAATCTCAAAAAATTTTCTGGTCCGGATTTTCGAATCACCATAGTTTACATAGAATACCATCCTTTTATTATTTTAGAAACTGAAACAAGGTTCTATCTAAAACTAAGTACATAAAGACAATTTCTGATGTGGACCAAGGAGGGGAAGAGGCATTGAAAGGAATTGGAGGACCCATGACAAGATCCAAGACTAAGAGAATGAAGCAAGCTTTGGAAGGCTTAATAATGGAGCTCAAGGAGAAGAAGGATCAATGCACAATGGAGGCAACAACTAAATGGATCACATTCCTTCAAATTGAAAGTGAAATTGAGCCCACATGAAGACAAAACTTGAAGGCCCAAAACCACATGATCCAAGATGCATTCAAGGGCTACAAGTGTCCAATTTTCGTGGGTATTTTTGGGGGAATTTTCTGAAGTTATTTTTGATGTCTTTTGGTGGGTTTTTAATGCTTTTGGGAGTTCCTAAGCTAGTATTAGGGAATTGTGGGAAATAAACATCATGCATGCATGATAATGGTGCATAATTAGTGCTTAGTGGGAAGTGTGGTAGAGGTTAATGTTTCAACCTCCACTAAGTCTATATATAGGAGAACTCTTGTATGACCAAGGCATGTTAAGTTTGAATGAAATCAGAGTTTTCTCTATTGTGAGAGCTTCCTTTGGTTCTTAGGCAAAGAACTAATCGTGATCTTATCAAGGCAACTTGTGGCGATCGAAACCCCCATGACTTATCACTCACCCTCTCATCTTTCTTGAGTGTGGCGTCAATATCCTTCCCTACATCTGAATTTCAAGGCGATCCATTCCAAGGTGCTTATCATTTGGTATCAGAGCCTTGGCTCCTTGATTTTCAGGTTTGCGTTTTGTTCTTCTTCATTTGTGTTCTTGTTCATCTTTGTTAATCTCTCATCCATAGTATTCCATTGGTGTTTTCCTTCTCCAACTCTATTTATCGCTTCTCTATTTGGGTCCTAAACTCAAAAAAAAAAAAAAAAAGGTGTTACTTGAGTCATTGTGTTTTTTGACTGAAGAAAAAAAAAGGACAAAAAGGAAATTCGAAAAAAAAAAAAAAAGAAGGAAGATCGGCGAATTGAAAGGACCCAATATTTCTCTCATTGCTCTTGATCGTTGCTGAATTTCTTGTTCTAACCGTTTATTTCTCTTGTTCTACTCATATTCTCTTGTTGGTTTCTTGCTCACTTGATTGTCTACTTGTTGTCTTGAGAAAATCGTTGATAAGGTTCTTTTCTTAAGGGCTTATAAAGGAAGCTGAGTGGATAAATTTGAGTGCAACCACGTGAGGCGAGTGGTGAGGTCTTTCTAACATTTCTTGTGTAATTTTCCTTGTCATCTTTTTTTTTTGTTGCAAGCATGAGTGGGGAAAACTCCCCTAGGCAAGATCCTAATAGGCTTCCAATGGAGGCGCTTACTCAACACTTTGAGAGAATGCTTCAAAGACAACTTGAAGGCTTACATGAAAGGATGGACCGACTTGAAGGAGGAAGAGTTTCCAACCATGGGGGAAATTCTAATCATGAAGAATCTCATCCGGGAAGTGACCTATTCTATAGTTCTCCAAGAGAAAGAAGGAGGCGTGAAGGGGGACGAAGACACGAAAGAGGAGGTAGAAACCATCAACATGAAGACGATCTAAGAGGGGTGAAAGTCAAGGTACCTTCCTTCCAAGGGAGGAATGACCCCGACACATATCTTGAGTGGGAAATAAAAATAGAGCAAATCTTCTCATGCCACAATTACCCTGATGCAAAGAAAGTGAAGGTGGCTGCCCTTGAGTTCACCGATTATGCTTTAATTTGGTGGGATCAAATGCAAAAGGAGAGAAGAAGGTATGGAGAGCACCCTATCAACACTTGGGGTGAAATGAAGACTTTGATGAGAAGGAGATTTGTGCCTTCCCACTACCATAGGGAGTTGCACAACAAATTGCAAAGACTCATCCAAGGGAATAGGAGTGTGGATGAGTATTACAAGGAGATGGAGGTGGCTTTGATTAGGGCCAATATTGAGGAGGAAAGAGAAGCAACTATGGCTCGATTTCTCCATGGCCTAAACCGAGATATTGGAGACATTGTAGAGCTACAACATTATGTGGAGCTTGAAGACTTAGTTCATCAAGCAATGAAAGTGGAGCAACAATTAAAGAGAAAGGGCGTTATGAAAAGACCATCTTCTTCAAACTACTCTTCAAATTGGAAGGACAAGCCAAAGAAGGAGGGTTCCTCTTCTAATTCAAAGGAGGTAACAAGCGCTAAGAAGCCTTTTCCTACTACTACTTCTTCTACTTCTAAGAGCAGGGATATCAAGTGCTTCAAGTGTTTGGGAAAAGGACATATCGCATCCGAATGCCCGAATAAGAAGACTATGGTGGTTAGGGATAATGGGAGCATCTCTAGTGAAGAAACTTCTTCTCATTCTTCTTCTTCAAGCGATGAGGAACATGATGGAGCAGCCTATGCGCAAGATGGCGATCTCTTGGTGGTTAGAAGGTTATTAGGAAGTCAAGCCAAGGAGCATGAGGAGGACCAAAGAGAGAATATTTTTCATACTCGTTGCCTTATTCAAGGTAAAACATGCTCTATGATCATTGATGGTGGAAGTTGCACCAATGTGGCAAGCACTAGGTTGGTTACCAAACTCAACCTCAAGACTACACCGCATGCAAGACCATATAAACTCCAATGGCTAAGTAATAGTGGTGAATCAACAAGTGATGATTAATTTCTCCATTGGAAAATATGAAGATCAAGTTCTATGTGATATTGTACCTATGGAGGCAAGCCACATTCTTCTTGGAAGACCTTGGCAGTTTGATAGGCGAGCTCACCATGATGGATTCTCCAACAAGTTCTCATTTCTTCACAATTCCCACAAAGTCACACTTGTACCATTATCACCTAGGGAGGTTTGTGCGGATCAAAAAAAAATGCGAGAGAAAAGAGAAAAAGAAGAGCGAGAGCTTAAGAAAAAGAAAGGAGAGAATGAGGAAAAGAAAAGAGAGAATGAGGAAAAGAAAGAGAGAATGAGGAAAGAAAAGAAAAGAGAGAATGAGGAAAAGAAAAGAGAGAACGAGGAAAAGAAAGAGAGAAGAATAGAAAATTTGTTTGCAAGAGGAAGTGAGGTGAAGAGAGCTTATTTGACAAGGCAACCTATATTTCTTCTTTTGTGCAAGGAAACTTGCTTGGAAACTAATACTAACTCCTTGCCCAGTGATGTTGTTGCTATTTTGCAGGACTTTGAGGATGTGTTTCCCCAGGAAGTACCTCACGGTTTGCCACCAATGAGGGGAATAGAACACCAAATGGACCTTATTCCTGGTGCTTCTCTTCCCAATAGGCCTGCCTATAGGAGCAACCCTCAAGAAGCAAAGGCAGAATATGTGAAAAAGCTTCATGAGCAAGTTAAAGCTCAAATTGAGAAGAAAATGGAGCAATATGCGAAGAGAGCCAATAAAGGGAGAAAAAGAGTTGTCCTTGAACCCGGTGATTGGGTGTGGGTTCATATGAGAAAGGAAAGGTTTCCTGCCCAAAGGAAATCAAAGCTTCAACCAAGAGGAGATGGACCATTCCAAGTGTTGGAAAGAATTAATGACAATGCTTACAAAATTGACTTGCCCGGTGAGTATGGTGTTAGTGCAACATTTAATGTGGCTGATTTGCGTCCATTTGATGTAGGTGATGAAGATCTAAATTCGAGGACGAATTCACCTAAAGAAGGAGGGAATGATGTGGACCAAGGAGGGGAAGAGGCATTGAAAGGAATTGGAGGACCCATGACAAGATCCAAGACTAAGAGAATGAAGCAAGCTTTGGAAGGCTTAATAATGGAGCTCAAGGAGAAGAAGGATCAATGCACAATGGAGGCAACAACTAAATGGATCACATTCCTTCAAATTGAAAGTGAAATTGAGCCCACATGAAGACAAAACTTGAAGGCCCAAAACCACATGATCCAAGATGCATTCAAGGGCTACAAGTGTCCAATTTTCGTGGGTATTTTTGGGGGAATTTTCTGAAGTTATTTTTGATGTCTTTTGGTGGGTTTTTAATGCTTTTGGGAGTTCCTAAGCTAGTATTAGGGAATTGTGGGAAATAAACATCATGCATGCATGATAATGGTGCATAATTAGTGCTTAGTGGGAAGTGTGGTAGAGGTTAATGTTTCAACCTCCACTAAGTCTATATATAAGAGAACTCTTGTATGACCAAGGCATGTTAAGTTTGAATGAAATCAGAGTTTTCTCTATTGTGAGAGCTTCCTTTGGTTCTTAGGCAAAGAACTAATCGTGATCTTATCAAGGCAACTTGTGGCGATCGAAACCCCCATGACTTATCACTCACCCTCTCATCTTTCTTGAGTGTGGCGTCAATATCCTTCCCTACATCTGAATTTCAAGGCGATCCATTCCAAGGTGCTTATCAATTTCTTAAAACAAAAACTTTATTTCTATCAAAATACAAATAAACGTCTCCCACTACAATTGCCGCCACCTCCGTAGCATTACCCACGTAGACGGTAATATCTCCCTCAGCTAGTCATCGGGTTTCCTGGAACCCCTGCAAAGAATTGTAGACATGATCAGTGGCTCCCGCATCTACACACTAGGCACCGGTAGACAACACCGCTAAGCATGTTTCAACGTCAAAAGAAAAAGATATACCTTTATCTTGACGATGGGGACAGTCCGCCTTCCAGTGTCCAGTCTGCTTGCACATGAAGCAATTGCCTTTCGGCTTCTTCACGCCAGCCCATGGTCCCTGTGATCCTGCTGCCTTCTGTTGGGACCGGGTGCATGTTGTCATGGATGCGGGTTCATAATTTTAAAATTAATTACGTGCAGTGGAAGGTTTAGCAAAAATATTTTCTCAAATTATTTAAACACACATCTAAGCATGCAACTTTATCTTGTGTAGACATGATCATATATTTAAAATTTTACAGAAACGTAAACTAATTTACGTATTACCTTGCGTAACTCGAAGGAAGGGACGAGATTCAACCGTAAGCGTCCCTCGGAAGCTCCGCCTCTATTCGCGTCCACGCAAGTATCTTCGGGATGACTTCGCAAAGCCACGAGTTTCGTGTTCTCGAGAACTACTAGATTCTCCGAGAACGCGACAAGAAAACCAAGAGAGAAGTAATCACATCGGAAAAACTCACTACCAAGGTTGGCCGGAATCACAATTCCGGCGAAAAGGAGGAAGATAACTTGCGCCCAATCCCAAGGTGATAATTGTCGGAGAGGAAGATCGTCCCAACGGAAGAACTTTGTCGCCTCGGTGCTTCTCCTTGTGCTCACGGCAAGAAGAAGGGAGAAGAGCCTTGTGGCCGGCCAAGAGAAAGAAGGGAGGAGAGGGAGAGAGTCCAGGCAAGAATACTTCGATTGATTTTTCAAGCCTTGCCTTGGGTTCTTTATATAGTGGTCTCTCAACCGCCAAGTCTCTTTTTTCTTATGGAATAAATTTTCTATGACTTATTCCATCATGCTAAGTTTTATCATATATTTAATTCATGATAAAAACCGACCAAGTCTCCTTTTTTCTTATGGAATACATTTTCTTATCATGGTAAATCAATCCATGATTGATTTTCTAAAATAAAATAAATCAATCTATGGTTAATTTTAATTTCCATGAAAAATAAATCAAACCTTGGTTTATTATATAAAAATTTATATCATCCATAATTTTATAAAACAAACGACAGAATTGGTTTATTTTATAAATTGAACCAAAAACTTGGTTCTCTCCCTTTATTGTGGCCGGCCAAGCAAAGAGGATGGAGACCTTCTTTGGCCCGCCCATCCAAGCCATGTCCCAATGAATTAAACTCATTTAATTCATCTATTAAGTCTTCAAAAAACTTAGCCATTTTACGCTTCCGATGTGTCTCTGATAAATTCAGATTCGACTTATCGTTTGGCTCAACCAAACCTAATCTCTCTTGATTGGAAAATCTAATTTTTAACTCGTTTTAAATCCCTCGGATTACTCGTAGTGCGTGTGACTAAATAGGCTTTCGATTTATGTTGGTCGTCTATAATTAACCAATTATAGAACGATCATGAGTGTCACCTAGTAGTACATCATGATCCCCAATTAATCGAAAGATCAACGGTTGACCTCAGAAACAATTCTGAAACCCTTCAATAGCTATAATGAATCTGCCCCATTCCCTTCACCATCTTATACCCACTTGGTTCAGGACATGGTCTATGTGTGTTAGTCCCCACTAGGCTGACTACGTCACACCTAGCCCAGGTAACGTTTTCTCGTCCTACGGATTCTAATTACTCTCATGTATTTAAGAGATTCATACTCTGAACATGTCATGCTCTGGCCAGAGGCTTCGAGTAACAATCCGACGATAGGCCTTGGGTATACATCTTCTCGCAAGGATCGATGAATCCTTTGTAGGCTGTTTAAACATCTTCGGGCACTTCGGCTTATACCCAATCATCCTGGGTCCACACCTCCTTGGAGATGCTTGCTTAAGATGTCAAAGTATAAGTCTCCATGACCAAGATGACTTGAACACCGCAAGTCAAAGGAACATCGCACTTAAGCTGCAGTAAGAACTTCATTGACATATCTATATATAGACTACCATATGAAGTTTTACAGCCAGTTTCTCCAATGAACTAGTTCCCTTAACTAGCATTCATGTTTATCTCCGGACATCCCAATGTTACCAGCCAGTGAGAATCAGCTGATTAGAGAATAACCCATGCTAGTCTCAACAGAATTGATAGTGTCCGTATTTATCAATTCATCGACTAGGGACAATTTCAATACTTCACAATTGCACATGTAGAGATAATCACTAGTTGTGAATTCATCACAAATTCTCTCATGCTATGAATTGTATTGCGGACATTCAGTAAATGAGTTTAAGATCTCAATCAAATACATAAACATGTATACTCAAATAGTGAATATTCATTTACTAAAATAAATGATTACAATCATAAGGCGAGATTGCCTTAGGACACTTTTCTCATATCACTAACACCTTCTTTGCCCCACCTTGTCTCTTCTTCTTCTTGCCTTTCGGCATAGAAGTAGAAACCCTCTGAACAACCAAAGCATGAGCACTTTGACGAAAATACCCCTCTGCAGCCTGGAGTTCTGTCAGATGTTCCGCCAATGAATATCTACGTTTGTTTATATTGTAGTTCAGGCAAATTTGCCCAAAACTCCTAAGCAGAGACTGGAGACTAATGTCTACCTGGGTTTCCCCATCGATCTCTGCTCCAAGGACTTCCAACTCATTGAGATGGGCTATCATCTTAAGGACATGATCCCTCAAGGTGTCCCCTCGACCATGGTAGTCGTCATCAATTTCCTCATCGCTTCCTACCTAGTGACCCGATTCTGATGTCCGAAGAGTTTTTTGAGATTGAACATCATATCATAACTAGTGGAAAAAGTCTGATGTTGATGTTGCAATACATTTGACATAGATGCCAATATATAACACCGTGTCATCTCATCTGCTTTGATACACTTCTTATAGTGTTCTTTCTCCTCTTCATCAGAATTTTCGCTAGGTTTTTTAGGATAGAACTCGTACAGTACAAACTTGTACTCCTCAGCAGTTAGGACTATGTCCAGGTTTTTTTTCCAATCTATATAATTAGGGTTCGTAAGTTTGTTTTCCTTAAGTATCATAGCTAGTGGGTTAAAGGTCATTTTGAAAATCCTTGAGAATCACAACAATCACACAATTTAGATTTCAAAAAATATTGATTTCTCAAAATAATAAATTTGAAATCAACGAACACCGAAAATTTTGCATGCCACGATAGTGTGGACGTATACGAATTCTACATTTGTAAGAGGATGTTTTACCCTTTAATTTTATTATCTTGTCAACCTAACGTTTTGACAAATAAAATTAATAGTTGATCCTCTTCGACCCTACAAATAATAACAGTGACTCTGATGGGGAGGATACTATTATGGCTATTTAAGTGTTTACCATTACATGATACTAAGAAAATTATCTCGGATTATGTGTCGTCCGATGGGGAAAATCACACGCTCCTAAATAATTTTCTATAATCATGTCTGACCCAGTGATCCGCAAAACTAGCGCATCCGATGGGGAGGGAGACACTCAGAGCTGACGCGCAAGCTTGTTCGCATCACTTGTCAAATTAGTAATGGAGGCTGTGGGACCCTTAGGGTCCCTCGCCCACTTAGTTATTTATAATGAGGAATTTTCATGCACATACCACAAGCACAAAAACCAAAACAACAAACAAGATAAATTCTAAATTTTTCCAACTATCATGGCTTTGGTCTCTAATGCGCCTCCAGTCGTATCGCCACCTCGTCCGCTCCTCCCTACACCATGTGCAAGTCACCATTGAAGGGATCTCCAAGACGAGATGAAAAGCTATTTATTTACATCCATCGATCCTATACTCAACAAAGGAGTCTACATAAAATCTAGATCGGAAGTAAATAAAAGAGCGGCTAAACATGTGTCATATTTAATTACAAAAATTAAATACTAATTTAGCCCCCGAGGCTAAATTAAAATCAATCACATACACAAATTATTTAAGCCATAATAGTTGGAATCTGGTGTCTGCAACCAAAAAATTAGCCTACGCACATCCTACTATTATCCGGCAAAAATAAAATGTTGGACTGGTTCGTCGATAGAGGGGGGGTGAATATCGACCGTAAATCTTTCGCGGAAATCCGAAGTCAGAACCATTTCCTTAAGGTTAAGATTATCTGCATGTTTGTCTTGTCTGTTATGTTATTGCGATACCTAAAAGATGGAAACAAGGCAAGCAAGCAAACACAAACTAATCTGGAGGAGGCATCCAGGGCGCCTGTATAAATACAGGCGCCTCAGAGCTATAGGGCGCTTGTTAATAGGGGTGCCTGAAGGCTCCCAGGCGCCTGGAAAGGGAAAAATTATCCCTGCTGCGAGTTCGGCCCGGAGATGATGTTTGACCAAGCCTCTTGAGGCGCTCCCTTCAACACAGGCGCCCCAATGAATGCTATATAAAGGGGCTTTGACCCCTCAACTTTATACATCATTTGGAAACCATTCTAAGCTTCCCAAGTGACGACGAAGTTCTGTGACCAAGGAGGCTCCAGGAGGAAGTGCGCGGCACTTCGGAGGTCCAGATTGGCGGAGTCTTCAAGACTGTTTTATTCGGTTTGAAGTTACTTTCCGTACGTATTTCATCTATTCTTTTGATTGTAAACTGTGCACTGTAAGACAGGTTTCTCCACCTCCGGAGAGTCCGGAAAGGAGACCATTAGTAGACGAGCGCTCCCGTGCTTAGGCCTTGGATGTACTTACCCTGGGAGGTCGGGAACCAAGTAAAAAGTGTTGTCCTTTATTTCATTTTGTTTTTCGCTGTGCTACTAACGCTCTGTTTAGAACGAATATTCGTAAGTATACGATCGGAAGTTTCCACGAAAGATTTACGGTCGATATTCACCCCCCTCTATCGACTGCATCGGTCCAACAAGTGGTATTAGAGCCCGGTCGCTCTTCACCAGACTAACAGCTGACGGAGCAAAGACGCCAGGAGTTGAGGGGGAGCCCAGTGGTGAATCAGGTATAATTTTATTTTAAATGTCAAATTTTAAATTCCATATCACGTGTTTCAAGTGCAGGAAGAGAGGACGCTATAAAAATCAGTGTCCTACTCGTAAGACTCGTTCTTCACCGGAAGCAAAGGAAATACCAGCGCCCAGAGTCCGAAGGAACAAGGATCATATCAAATGCTTCAAATGCGAAAAGTACGAATACTACAAGAATAAGTGATAAGCACCTTGGAATGGATCGCCTTGAAATTCAGATGTAGGGAAGGATATTGACGCCACACTCAAGAAAGATGAGAGGGTGAGTGATAAGTCATGGGGGTTTCGATCGCCACAAGTTGCCTTGATAAGATCACGATTAGTTCTTTGCCTAAGAACCAAAGGAAGCTCTCACAATAGAGAAAACTATGATTTCATTCAAACTTAACATCCTTGGTCATACAAGAGTTCTCCTATATATAGACTTAGTGGAGGTTGAAACATTAACCTCTACCACACTTCCCACTAAGCACTAATTATGCACCATTATCATGCATGCATGCATGCATGATGTTTATTTCCCACAATTCCCTAATACTAGCTTAGGAACTCCCAAAAGCATTAAAAACCCACCAAAAGACATCAAAAATAACTTCAGAAAATTCCCCCAAAAATACCCACGAAAATTGGACACTTGTAGCCCTTGAATGCATCTTGGATCATGTGGTTTTGGGCCTTCAAGTTTTGTCTTCATGTGGGCTCAATTTCACTTTCAATTTGAAGGAATGTGATCCATTTAGTTGTTGCCTCCATTGTGCATTGATCCTTCTTCTCCTTGAGCTCCATTATTAAGCCTTCCAAAGCTTGCTTCATTCTCTTAGTCTTGGATCTTCTCATGGGTCCTCCAATTCCTTTCAATGCCTCTTCCTCTATGGCTTTATCTTGTAAGCTTGTATCCCCTCCTTGGTCCACATCATTCCCTCCTTCTTTAGGTGAATTCGTCCTCGAATTTAAATCTTCATCACCTACATCAAATGGACGCAAATCAGCCACATTAAATGTTGCACTAACACCATACTCACCGGGCAAGTCAATTTTGTAAGCATTGTCATTAATTCTTTCCAACACTTGGAATGGTCCATCTCCTCTTGGTTGAAGCTTTGATTTCCTTTGGACAGGAAACCTTTCCTTTCTCATATGAACCCACACCCAATCACCGGGTTCAAGGACAACTCTTTTTCTCCCTTTATTGGCTCTCTTCGCATATTGCTCCATTTTCTTCTCAATTTGAGCTTTAACTTGCTCATGAAGCTTTTTCACATATTCTGCCTTTGCTTGACCATCCTTGTGAACTAAAGAAGAAGTGTTAGGTAAAGGAAGCAAATCAAGAGGTGTTAGCGGATTGAACCCATAAACAATCTCAAAAGGGGAAAATTGAGTAGTAGAATGGACAGCCCTATTATAAGCAAATTCAACATGAGGTAAACATTCTTCCCAAGACTTAATGTTCTTCTTAATAATTGCTCTAAGCAGAGTAGAAAGAGTCCTATTTACCACCTCAGTTTGGCCGTCAGTTTGAGGGTGACATGTAGTGGAGAAAAGAAGCTTTGTTCCTAGTTTGTTCCATAAGGTCCTCCAAAAATGACTTAAGAATTTGGTGTCACGATCTGAAACAATGCTCCTAGGCATGCCATGAAGTCTTACAACCTCTTTGAAAAACAAATCTGCCACATGAGTTGCATCATCCACTTTGTGGCAAGGTATGAAGTGTGCCATCTTAGAAAATCTATCAACTACCACAAAAATGGAGTCCTTACCTTTTTGAGTGCGTGGTAGCCCTACAACAAAATCCATAGACAAGTCAATCCAAGGGGAATCAGGAATAGGCAAAGGAGTGTAAAGTCCATGAGGTGATACCTTAGATTTTGCTTTTCTGCACACAATGCACTTTTCACAAAATTTTTGCACATCATGCCTTAAGTGTGGCCAATGAAAATGTTCATGCAACATTTCTAAGGTCTTTTGAACCCCAAAGTGTCCCATTAGACCCCCCTCATGTGCTTCCCTAACTAGCAATTCACGCATGGATCCTCTAGGCACACAAAGTCTATTGTTCTTAAACAAGTAATTATCATGCCTAACAAACCCATTTTGTGATTTCTTTTCACACGCAGCATATAATTCAGAGAAGTCACTATCATGTTCATACAACTCTTTGATATGTTCAAAGCCAAGTAATTTAGTTTCAAGTGTAACAAGCAAATTATACCTTCGTGAAAGTGCATCTGCTACAACATTTACCTTTCCTTGCTTATGCTTAATCACATACGGAAATTGTTCAAGAAATTCAACCCATTTGGCATGCCTTTTGTTGAGCTTCCCCTGCCCTTTCAAATACTTCAAAGATTCATGATCACTATGAATAACAAATTCTTTAGGCAAAAGATAGTGCTGCCATGTTTGCAAAGCTCTAACAAGTGCATACAATTCTATATCATAAGTGGAATAGTTGAGAGTGGCGCCACCTATCTTCTCACTAAAATATGCAATGGGATGTCCATTTTGAAGTAAAACAGCCCCAATACCCACATGAGAGGCATCACATTCAATTTCAAATGATTTGGAAAAATCAGGCAAAGCAAGAATGGGTGCATGTGTGAGTTTGTCCTTAAGTGCTTGAAATGCATTTTCTTGATTCTCTCCCCACTTAAAACTTATATTTTTCTTGACAATTTCATTTAGGGGTGCTGCCAGTGTGCTAAAATCCTTCACAAACCTTCTATAGAAACTTGCCAACCCATGGAAGCTCCTAACCTCACTCACAGTTTTGGGGGTTGGCCAATCTCTAATGGCCTTAACCTTCTTTTCATCAACCTGCACTCCTTTAGAACTTATGACAAATCCAAGAAAAACCACATGATCAGTGCAAAAGGAACACTTTTCTAAGTTAGCATACAGTCTCTCCTTTCTAAGGACATGCAAGACAGATTTGAGATGTGCTACATGCTCAACCAAACTCTTGGAATATACCAAAATATCATCAAAGTATACTACCACAAATTTTCCTAGGAATTCTCGTAAAACATGGTTCATAAGCCTCATAAAAGTGCTTGGCGCATTAGTTAACCCAAAAGGCATTACCAACCATTCATACAATCCATATTTAGTTTTGAAAGCAGTTTTCCATTCATCCCCTTCCCTCATCCCAATTTGATGGTACCCACTTTTCAAATCAATCTTAGTAAAGAAGCAAGCACCATGCAATTCATCAAGTAAATCATCAAGTCTAGGGATAGGATGTCGATACCGAATGGTGATGTTGTTGATAGCTCTACAGTCCGTGCACAGCCTCCATGATCCATCCTTTTTAGGTACCAAAATTACTGGTACAGCACAAGGACTTAAGCTCTCTCTCACCCATCCTTTTTGTAATAACTCCTCCACTTGATTCTGTATCTCCTTTGTTTCTTGAGGGTTGCTCCTATAGGCAGGCCTATTGGGAAGAGAAGCACCAGGAATAAGGTCCATTTGGTGTTCTATTCCCCTCATTGGTGGCAAACCGTGAGGTACTTCCTGGGGAAACACATCCTCAAAGTCCTGCAAAATAGCAACAACATCACTGGGCAAGGAGTTAGTATTAGTTTCCAAGCAAGTTTCCTTGCACAAAAGAAGAAATATAGGTTGCCTTGTCAAATAAACTCTCTTCACCTCACTTCCTCTTGCAAACAAATTTTCTATTCTTCTCTCTTTCTTTTCCTCGTTCTCTCTTTTCTTTTCCTCATTCTCTCTTTTCTTTTCTTTCCTCATTCTCTCTTTCTTTTCCTCATTCTCTCTTTTCTTTTCCTCATTCTCTCCTTTCTTTTTCTTAAGCTCTCGCTCTTCTTTTTCTCTTTTCTCTCGCATTTTTTTTTGATCCGCACAAACCTCCCTAGGTGATAATGGTACAAGTGTGACTTTGTGGGAATTGTGAAGAAATGAGAACTTGTTGGAGAATCCATCATGGTGAGCTCGCCTATCAAACTGCCAAGGTCTTCCAAGAAGAATGTGGCTTGCCTCCATAGGTACAATATCACATAGAACTTGATCTTCATATTTTCCAATGGAGAAATTAATAATCACTTGTTGATTCACCACCAATTCACCACTTTTACTTAGCCATTGGAGTTTATATGGTCTTGCATGCGGTGTAGTCTTGAGGTTGAGTTTGGTAACCAACCTAGTGCTTGCCACATTGGTGCAACTTCCACCATCAATGATCATAGAGCATGTTTTACCTTGAATAAGGCAACGAGTATGAAAAATATTCTCTCTTTGGTCCTCCTCATGCTCCTTGGCTTGACTTCCTAATAACCTTCTAACCACCAAGAGATCGCCATCTTGCGCATAGGCTGCTCCATCATGTTCCTCATCGCTTGAAGAAGAAGAATGAGAAGAAGTTTCTTCACTAGAGATGCTCCCATTATCCCTAACCACCATAGTCTTCTTATTCGGGCATTCGGATGCGATATGTCCTTTTCCCAAACACTTGAAGCACTTGATATCCCTGCTCTTAGAAGTAGAAGAAGTAGTAGTAGGAAAAGGCTTCTTAGCGCTTGTTACCTCCTTTGAATTAGAAGAGGAACCCTCCTTCTTTGGCTTGTCCTTCCAATTTGAAGAGTAGTTTGAAGAAGATGGTCTTTTCATAACGCCCTTTCTCTTTAATTGTTGCTCCACTTTCATTGCTTGATGAACTAAGTCTTCAAGCTCCACATAATGTTGTAGCTCTACAATGTCTCCAATATCTCGGTTTAGGCCATGGAGAAATCGAGCCATAGTTGCTTCTCTTTCCTCCTCAATATTGGCCCTAATCAAAGCCACCTCCATCTCCTTGTAATACTCATCCACACTCCTATTCCCTTGGATGAGTCTTTGCAATTTGTTGTGCAACTCCCTATGGTAGTGGGAAGGCACAAATCTCCTTCTCATCAAAGTCTTCATTTCACCCCAAGTGTTGATAGGGTGCTCTCCATACCTTCTTCTCTCCTTTTGCATTTGATCCCACCAAATTAAAGCATAATCGGTGAACTCAAGGGCAGCCACCTTCACTTTCTTTGCATCAGGGTAATTGTGGCATGAGAAGATTTGCTCTATTTTCATTTCCCACTCAAGATATGTGTCGGGGTCATTCCTCCCTTGGAAGGAAGGTACCTTGACTTTCACCCCTCTTAGATCGTCTTCATGTTGATGGTTTCTACCTCCTCTTTCGTGTCTTCGTCCCCCTTCACGCCTCCTTCTTTCTCTTGGAGAACTATAGAATAGGTCACTTCCCGGATAAGATTCTTCATGATTAGAATTTCCCCCATGGTTGGAAACTCTTCCTCCTTCAAGTCGGTCCATCCTTTCATGTAAGCCTTCAAGTTGTCTTTGAAGCATTCTCTCAAAGTGTTGAGTAAGCGCCTCCATTTGAAGCCTATTAGGATCTTGCCTAGGGGAGTTTTCCCCACTCATGCTTGCAACAAAAAAAAGATGACAAGGAAAATTACACAAGAAATGTTAGAAAGACCTCACCACTCGCCTCACGTGGTTGCACTCAAATTTATCCACTCAGCTTCCTTTATAAGCCCTTAAGAAAAGAACCTTATCAACGATTTTCTCAAGACAACAAGTAGACAATCAAGTGAGCAAGAAACCAACAAGAGAATATGAGTAGAACAAGAGAAATAAACGGTTAGAACAAGAAATTCAGCAACGATCAAGAGCAATGAGAGAAATATTGGGTCCTTTCAATTCGCCGATCTTCCTTCTTTTTGTTTTTTTTTCGAATTTCCTTTTTGTCCTTTTTTTTTTCTTCAGTCAAAATAACACAATGACTCAAGTAACACCTTTTTTTTTTTTTTTTTTTTTGAGTTTAGGACCCAAATAGAGAAGCGATAAATAGAGTTGGAGAATGAAAACACCAATGGAATACTATGGATGAGAGATTAACAAAGATGAACAAGAACACAAATGAAGAAGAACAAAACGCAAACCTGAAAATCAAGGAGCCAAGGCTCTGATACCAAATGATAAGCACCTTGGAATGGATCGCCTTGAAATTCAGATGTAGGGAAGGATATTGACGCCACACTCAAGAAAGATGAGAGGGTGAGTGATAAGTCATGGGGGTTTCGATCGCCACAAGTTGCCTTGATAAGATCACGATAGTTCTTTGCCTAAGAACCAAAGGAAGCTCTCACAATAGAGAAAACTATGATTTCATTCAAACTTAACATCCTTGGTCATACAAGCACTAATTATGCACCATTATCATGCATGCATGCATGCATGATGTTTATTTCCCACAATTCCCTAATACTAGCTTAGGAACTCCCAAAAGCATTAAAAACCCACCAAAAGACATCAAAAATAACTTCAGAAAATTCCCCCAAAAATACCCACGAAAATTGGACACTTGTAGCCCTTGAATGCATCTTGGATCATGTGGTTTTGGGCCTTCAAGTTTTGTCTTCATGTGGGCTCAATTTCACTTTCAATTTGAAGGAATGTGATCCATTTAGTTGTTGCCTCCATTGTGCATTGATCCTTCTTCTCCTTGAGCTCCATTATTAAGCCTTCCAAAGCTTGCTTCATTCTCTTAGTCTTGGATCTTGTCATGGGTCCTCCAATTCCTTTCAATGCCTCTTCCTCTATGGCTTTGTCTTGTAAGCTTGTATCCCCTCCTTGGTCCACATCAATAAGTGTCCAGCAAAGGTACGCAAAATTTACGTTCCGAAAAAGTTTCAAATTCCTGCACTATCCTATGTAGATAACATAGATAAATTTTCCGATAAATTAGAATTATCGCATAGTCAAGTTAATATCTTGCATGACCAGTTAGAAAATGTAGATAATGCTAAAACATCAAAAATTAACTGTTTAATCCATAATGTTAATTCAATAATTTCAAGAATTAATTCTGATAATTTTAAGAATATTTCTGATATTAATTCTAATAATTTCATTAATATTTCTGAAGATAATCTTGAAAATATTTCTGAAGATAATCCTAAAATTATTGAAGATATTTCTGAGGATAAACATGATTTTCCTGAAAATATTTTTGAGGATATTAAAGATGATGTTAAGGATAACATTGAAAATTTTTTTGAAGAATTTTCTGAGGATAATAATAATGTTTCTGAGGATATTGAAAATGAAATACTTTTAGATAATAATTTAATTATTTTATTGGATAATCCTAAAAACAATTATTATAAAACATTAACTAATGACCCAAATTACTCCACCTACTACGAGGATGTAGAAGGATGTGATTTTAATGATAAGGATGAGGAGGAATGTGAATTTTCTAGGATTAAGGCGTTAGTTAATAAAGTTCACAAAAAGTCAAACAAATCAAAATTATTAGAAAAATTTGAAAAATTGAATAATGCAGAAATAGTAAATGAATCAGAAATTTTCAAAATAATGAAAATGATGAAATTAAACCCACACCTATTAATTAATCATTTCAACCTTAATTATCCATCCTTAATTAATCTTTAATTATTTTAACATCAATTAATTCTTAATCAATTTAACTTCAATTAAATCTTAATTAATTCACATCAATTAATTCTTAATCGATTTAACTTCAATGAAATCTTAATTAATTCAACATCATTTAATTCTTAATCGATTTAACTTCAATTAAATCTTAATTAATTCAACGTCAATTAATTGTTAATCAATTTGACTTCAATTAAATCTTAATTAATTCAACGTCAATTCATTGTTAATTAATTTAACTTCAATTAAAATCTTAATTAATTCAAAGTCAATAAATTCTCAATTAATTTAACTTCAATTAAACCCCAATTATTTCAACTTCAATTAATTAATTTAATTAAATCTTAATTAATTCAACTTAAATCCAATTAATTCTTAAATAACTTAAACTGCAACCAAATAAAATCCTACCCAACTGAAACCCCTAAATGAATAACAACAAATATGTCAAAGTGGGTTGGCATAGTCGCGGGTTCACACGACATGTATCAAATCGGGAATTTGATACATTATTAGAAACGTAAATAAAATGATTTGAATTGTTTGACTCTTGCATAACAGCCATGTCATGCATCTGTTATTTCTTTAAAATATATGTCATGTCATTCATATTTAAATTTATGCATGACTTAGAATGGTTATAGGAAAATGAATAGTTGAAACTTGAACAACCTAGTATTGGGTGGAGGTGAGATGATAGTACGTTAGGGAAGCCCTTCTAATAAGGTCAAGTAAGGTAAGGTGTACCCTACTTGGTCTGTTTAGTCTGATAGAACTAGCCGAAGCTACCGATCCAAAACCTAAGCTAATTATACCAAAATTTTTCAAGAAGTAATTTGAAAATAAATTTTCGATAAAAGGCTTTGTCAAGGAAAGAGTTTTTGCTCCAATAAGGCTATGGCCAAAGAAGGCCTCTGTGCCTCGCCAAGACTTGGAAGTCGATTACCGAAAATCAAATTCAATTTACTATTTAATAAATTTGAATCTAACACAAGTTTCGATGAAATCTTAGATTTAACAATAAATTATGAAAAATGATTCAAGCATCTCACAATACACCTATAAGGCAACCATGCTTGCTTGTACTGAGACATCTAGAATGGATGAGATGTTAAGGACTAATAAATTGAAAATATTTTTCAAAATTATTTTCCAAAATTCTTAGAATATTTTTCTAAAATCTATTTTCAAAATAGTGCTTTAATATAATAATATTTTTATGGATTTCATAGTTGTCTGATTGTTTATACATATTATATATTTTCAAAAGTATAACTTTTCAAAAAATGTTTGACCTATACAATTAGACACAAGCTTCTTAGGTCAACACTAAAGTCACTTAAGGCACTTAGATAGAGTTAAACGATGTTGGTGTCAGGGGGAGTTTTTTTGTGCTTTCCGAAAATTATACTTTAAAACATCATTATCATTTCAAAATGCTTTTCAAAAACGGTGCTTTAAATCACTATCATATACGTTTTCGAAAAAAAAACTTATGCTTTAAAAATTATTCTCATTTCAAATTGAATTTTCAAAAAAAAAATTCATCTTGAAAATTACAATACTGTCATACAAAGCTGTTCTTTTTGAAAACTGTGCTTTAATTACTATCACTTATGTTTTCGAAAAGGTTTATGCTTTAAAAATTATCTTCTTTCTAAATTGTGGTTTCAAAATTTATCTTCCTAAAAATTATTGTTCATTTGATTTTGATAAACCCTAAAGATACAGAGGAAGGTCTACTTCATGATCTACAAGGACACCTAGGATGTGTCTGAGTCAAAAGAAAACTTTCTGACAAGTTTTTTTTGGCAATTATTTGTTTTGAAATTATTAGATAATTCTTTTGGTCTGAACCAAACCCTAAAGACTCAGAGGAAGAGTACTTGTAGTCAACAAGCTTCCAAGTACTGTGTCAGGTTTAGGGGGAGGCCAAATTAAAAGAATTATTAAACATTTAAAAGTAATATGTTTGCATGCACTTTATTGTTAAAATCCTTTTAAAAACATAAGAATCTTTTTTCTATCATACTTTCACTTTCAAATTTTTGTTGAAAATAATACTTACTTGTATTTGGAGAATTTCCAGGACACTTAGGAAAATGCCCTTGTAGTTAACAAGGTTTCCTAGGATTGTGTCAGACTGGAAAAGAAACCAAGTCAATTAAAGTATTATGTCTTCAAAAATGATAATATTTTTCAAAAGAACTTGAATTTTTCAAAGCTCATAATATTTTTCAAAAGTACTTGCACTTTTCAAAGCTTATAGTTTTTTTTAAAAAAAGTTATGCAGTTTCCAAAACTATTGCATTTTTCAAAAAGTGTCAGACATCTCTAAAAAATACTAGTATTTTCTCAAAAGTGCAAAATTTCTTTCAAAATACTAATATTTTTATAAAGTGCACAATATTTTCTAAAGTACAAATTTTTTTGTGCAAAATGCATAACGTATTTTAATTGCATAATCATTTATGAGTGTGTTTGTTTAAAATTTATCTAAGTTCAACATATTATACTAAAAGTTCAAAATATTTCTAACTTGTTGCTATGCTTCAAAAATTTATATTTTCAAAAGGAAAAACGTTTTTTATTGTTGGTGCAAGCATTTCTGTCGATTTTTTTTATGTATGACAAAGGGGGAGAGTACGGTTAAGTTAAGAGTAACTTAGAATTTTTTTTTTCTTCCCAAAGGATCAAAATGTTTTCTTCAAAAAGGGGAGAGTCAACTTAAGACAGGATATTTTTTCTTTTTTTTTCTCCCAAAAGATAGAGAGCCTTCCCAATGGATCAAAATGTGTTTTCAAAACTTAGATCATTTTCTTCTTTCTTTTGATCCCAAGGATTATAACCCTTTCAACCAATCTAACTTAAGATATTGTCAAACATCAAAAAGGGGAAGATTGTTGGTGCAAGATGCATCGGTGATGTCCTCCTCTAAGTGTTTCAATGTTTGGCAATATGCTTAAGTTAGTGATACATTGAACAAGGGAAGGGTGAGTCAAGAGAGGAGTAACAAAGTGAAGAAAAAGTCCTAGTTAACCTAGGCACTAAGAATTGGGCACTAAGACCTGGTGAGTGAAGCTGGGCAAAAGTCCTGATAAGTGAAGTTAGGCACTAAGTCCTGGACCTAGGGTTTGGGCACGAAGTCTTGGTCCGAGGGATTGAGCAACTTAGCTGAGCGATGACTAAGGACAGAAGTAAAGACGGGTCGAGGTTCGAACGTCTCGAGATCCGAGAGTATCGAAGGCTAAGCAAAAGTCCACCTGAATGGACTGTGTCACAACCTGATGTGGACCAAGGAGGGGATACAAGCTTACAAGACAAAGCCATAGAGGAAGAGACATTGAAAGGAATTGGAGGACCCATGACAAGATCCAAGACTAAGAGAATGAAGCAAGCTTTGGAAGGCTTAATAATGGAGCTCAAGGAGAAGAAGGATCAATGCACAATGGAGGCAACAACTAAATGGATCACATTCCTTCAAATTGAAAGTGAAATTGAGCCCACATGAAGACAAAACGTGAAGGCCCAAAACCACATGATCCAAGATGCATTCAAGGGCTACAAGTGTCCAATTTTCGTGGGTATTTTTGGGGGAATTTTCTGAAGTTATTTTTGATGTCTTTTGGTGGGTTTTTAATGCTTTTGGGAGTTCCTAAGCTAGTATTAGGGAATTGTGGAAAATAAACATCATGCATGCATGCATGCATGATAATGGTGCATAATTAGTGCTTAGTGGGAAGTGTGGTAGAGGTTAATGTTTCAACCTCCACTAAGTCTATATATAGGAGAACTCTTGTATGACCAAGGCATGTTAAGTTTGAATGAAATCATAGTTTTCTCTATTGTGAGAGCTTCCTTTGGTTCTTAGGTAAAGAACTAATCGTGATCTTATCAAGGCAACTTGTGGCGATCGAAACCCCCATGACTTATCACTCACCCTCTCATCTTTCTTGAGTGTGGCGTCAATATCCTTCCCTACATCTGAATTTCAAGGCGATCCATTCCAAGGTGCTTATCATTTGGTATCAGAGCCTTGGCTCCTTGATTTTCAGGTTTGCGTTTTGTTCTTCTTCATTTGTGTTCTTGTTCATCTTTGTTAATCTCTCATCCATAGTATTCCATTGGTGTTTTCCTTCTCCAACTCTATTTATCGCTTCTCTATTTGGGTCCTAAACTCAAAAAAAAAAAAAAAAAAGGTGTTACTTGAGTCATTGTGTTTTTTGACTGAAGAAAAAAAAAAGGACAAAAAGGAAATTCGAAAAAAAAAACAAAAAAAAAAAAGAAGGAAGATCGGCGAATTGAAAGGACCCAATATTTCTCTCATTGCTCTTGATCGTTGCTGAATTTCTTGTTCTAACCGTTTATTTCTCTTGTTCTACTCATATTCTCTTGTTGGTTTCTTGCTCACTTGATTGTCTACTTGTTGTCTTGAGAAAATCGTTGATAAGGTTCTTTTCTTAAGGGCTTATAAAGGAAGCTGAGTGGATAAATTTGAGTGCAACCACGTGAGACGAGTGGTGAGGTCTTTCTAACATTTCTTGTGTAATTTTCCTTGTCATCTTTTTTTTTGTTGCAAGCATGAGTGGGGAAAACTCCCCTAGGCAAGATCCTAATAGGCTTCAAATGGAGGCGCTTACTCAACTCTTTGAGAGAATGCTTCAAAGACAACTTGAAGGCTTACATGAAAGGATGGACCGACTTGAAGGAGGAAGAGTTTCCAACCATGGGGGAAATTCTAATCATGAAGAATCTCATCCGAGAAGTGACCTATTCTATAGTTCTCCAAGAGAAAGAAGGAGGCGTGAAGGGGGACGAAGACACGAAAGAGGAGGTAGAAACCATCAACATGAAGACGATCTAAGAGGGGTGAAAGTCAAGGTACCTTCCTTCCAAGGGAGGAATGACCCCGACACATATCTTGAGTGGGAAATGAAAATAGAGCAAATCTTCTCATGCCACAATTACCCTGATGCAAAGAAAGTGAAGGTGGCTGCCCTTGAGTTCACCGATTATGCTTTAATTTGGTGGGATCAAATGCAAAAGGAGAGAAGAAGGTATGGAGAGCACCCTATCAACACTTGGGGTGAAATGAAGACTTTGATGAGAAGGAGATTTGTGCCTTCCCACTACCATAGGGAGTTGCACAACAAATTGCAAAGACTCATCCAAGGGAATAGGAGTGTGGATGAGTATTACAAGGAGATGGAGGTGGCTTTGATTAGGGCCAATATTGAGGAGGAAAGAGAAGCAACTATGGCTCGATTTCTCCATGGCCTAAACCGAGATATTGGAGACATTGTAGAGCTACAACATTATGTGGAGCTTGAAGACTTAGTTCATCAAGCAATGAAAGTGGAGCAATAATTAAAGAGAAAGGGCGTTATGAAAAGACCATCTTCTTCAAACTACTCTTCAAATTGGAAGGACAAGCCAAAGAAGGAGGGTTCCTCTTCTAATTCAAAGGAGGTAACAAGCGCTAAGAAGCCTTTTCCTACTACTACTTCTTCTACTTCTAAGAGCAGGGATATCAAGTGCTTCAAGTGTTTGGGAAAAGGACATATCGCATCCGAATGCCCGAATAAGAAGACTATGGTGGTTAGGGATAATGGGAGCATCTCTAGTGAAGAAACTTCTTCTCATTCTTCTTCTTCAAGCGATGAGGAACATGATGGAGCAGCCTATGCGCAAGATGGCGATCTCTTGGTGGTTAGAAGGTTATTAGGAAGTCAAGCCAAGGAGCATGAGGAGGACCAAAGAGAGAATATTTTTCATACTCGTTGCCTTATTCAAGGTAAAACATGCTCTATGATCATTGATGGTGGAAGTTGCACCAATGTGGCAAGCACTAGGTTGGTTACCAAACTCAACCTCAAGACTACACCGCATGCAAGACCATATTAACTCCAATGGCTAAGTAATAGTGGTGAATTGGTGGTGAATCAACAAGTGATGATTAATTTCTCCATTGGAAAATATGAAGATCAAGTTCTATGTGATATTGTACCTATGGAGGCAAGCCACATTCTTCTTGGAAGACCTTGGCAGTTTGATAGGCGAGCTCACCATGATGGATTCTCCAACAAGTTCTCATTTCTTCACAATTCCCACAAAGTCACACTTGTACCATTATCACCTAGGGAGGTTTGTGCGGATCAAAAAAAAATGCGAGAGAAAAGAGAAAAAGAAGAGCGAGAGCTTAAGAAAAAGAAAGGAGAGAATGAGGAAAAGAAAAGAGAGAATGAGGAAAAGAAAGAGAGAATGAGGAAAGAAAAGAAAAGAGAGAATGAGGAAAAGAAAAGAGAGAACGAGGAAAAGAAAGAGAGAAGAATAGAAAATTTGTTTGCAAGAGGAAGTGAGGTGAAGAGAGCTTATTTGACAAGGCAACCTATATTTCTTCTTTTGTGCAAAGAAACTTGCTTGGAAACTAATACTAACTCCTTGCCCAATGATGTTGTTGCTATTTTGCAGGACTTTGAGGATGTGTTTCCCCAGGAAGTACCTCACGGTTTGCCACCAATGAGGGGAATAGAACTCCAAATGGACCTTATTCCTGGTGCTTCTCTTCCCAATAGGCCTGCCTATAGGAGCAACCCTCAAGAAACAAAGGAGATACAGAATCAAGTGGAGGAGTTATTACAAAAAGGATGGGTGAGAGAGAGCTTAAGTCCTTGTGCTGTACCAGTAATTTTGGTACCTAAAAAGGATGGATCATGGAGGATGTGCACGGACTGTAGAGCTATCAACAACATCACCATTCGGTATCGACATCCTATCCCTAGACTTGATGATTTACTTGATGAATTGCATGGTGCTTGCTTCTTTACTAAGATTGATTTGAAAAGTGGGTACCATCAAATTAGGATAAGGGAAGGGGATGAATGGAAAACTGCTTTCAAAACTAAATATGGATTGTATGAATGGTTGGTAATGCCTTTTGGGTTAACTAATGCGCCAAGCACTTTTATGAGGCTTATGAACCATGTTTTACGAGAATTCCTAGGAAAATTTGTGGTAGTATACTTTGATGATATTTTGGTATATTCCAAGAGTTTGGTTGAGCATGTAGCACATCTCAAATCTGTCTTGCATGTCCTTAGAAAGGAGAGACTGTATGCTAACTTAGAAAAGTGTTCCTTTTGCACTGATCATGTGGTTTTTCTTGGATTTGTCATAAGTTCTAAAGGAGTGCAGGTTGATGAAGAGAAGGTTAAGGCCATTAGAGATTGGCCAACCCCCAAAACTGTGAGTGAGGTTAGGAGCTTCCATGGGTTGGCAAGTTTCTATAGAAGGTTTGTGAAGGATTTTAGCACACTGGCAGCACCCCTAAATGAAATTGTCAAGAAAAATATGAGTTTTAAGTGGGGAGAGAATCAAGAAAATGCATTTCAAGCACTTAAGGACAAACTCACACATGCACCCATTCTTGCTTTGCCTGATTTTTCCAAATCATTTGAAATTGAATGTGATGTGATGCATCTCATGTGGGTATTGGGGCTGTTTTACTTCAAAATGGACATCCCATTGCATATTTTAGTGAGAAGATAGGTGGCGCCACTCTCAACTATTCCACTTATGATATAGAATTGTATGCACTTGTTAGAGCTTTGCAAACATGGCAGCACTATCTTTTGCCTAAAGAATTTGTTATTCATAGTGATCATGAATCTTTGAAGTATTTGAAAGGGCAGGGGAAGCTCAACAAAAGGCATGCCAAATGGGTTGAATTTCTTGAACAATTTCCGTATGTGATCAAGCATAAGCAAGGAAAGGTAAATGTTGTAGCAGATGCACTTTCACGAAGGTATAATTTGCTTGTTACACTTGAAACTAAATTACTTGGCTTTGAACATATCAAAGAGTTGTATGAACATGATAGTGACTTCTCTGAATTATATGCTGCGTGTGAAAAGAAATCACAAAATGGGTTTGTTAGGCATGATAATTACTTGTTTAAGAACAATAGACTTTGTGTGCCTAGAGGATCCATGCGTGAATTGCTAGTTAGGGAAGCACATGAGGGGGGTCTAATGGGACACTTTGGGGTTCAAAAGACCTTAGAAATGTTGCATGAACATTTTCATTGGCCACACTTAAGGCATGATGTGCAAAAATTTTGTGAAAAGTGCATTGTGTGCAGAAAAGCAAAATCTAAGGTATCACCTCATGGACTTTACACTCCTTTGCCTATTCCTGATTCCCCTTGGATTGACTTGTCTATGGATTTTGTTGTAGGGCTACCACGCACTCAAAAAGGTAAGGACTCCATTTTTGTGGTAGTTGATAGATTTTCTAAGATGGCACACTTCATACCTTGCCACAAAGTGGATGATGCAACTCATGTGGCAGATTTGTTTTTCAAAGAGGTTGTAAGACTTCATGGCATGCCTAGGAGCATTGTTTCAGATCGTGACACCAAATTCTTAAGTCATTTTTGGAGGACCTTATGGAACAAACTAGGAACAAAGCTTCTTTTCTCCACTACATGTCACCCTCAAACTGACGGCCAAACTGAGGTGGTAAATAGGACTCTTTCTACTCTGCTTAGAGCAATTATTAAGAAGAACATTAAGTCTTGGGAAGAATGTTTACCTCATGTTGAATTTGCTTATAATAGGGCTGTCCATTCTACTACTCAATTTTCCCCTTTTGAGATTGTTTATGGGTTCAATCCGCTAACACCTCTTGATTTGCTTCCTTTACCTAACACTTCTTCTTTAGTTCACAAGGATGGTCAAGCAAAGGCAGAATATGTGAAAAAGCTTCATGAGCAAGTTAAAGCTCAAATTGAGAAGAAAATGGAGCAATATGCGAAGAGAGCCAATAAAGGGAGAAAAAGAGTTGTCCTTGAACCCGGTGATTGGGTGTGGGTTCATATGAGAAAGGAAAGGTTTCCTGCCCAAAGGAAATCAAAGCTTCAACCAAGAGGAGATGGACCATTCCAAGTGTTGGAAAGAATTAATGACAATGCTTACAAAATTGACTTGCCCGGTGAGTATGGTGTTAGTGCAACATTTAATGTGGCTGATTTGCGTCCATTTGATGTAGGTGATGAAGATCTAAATTCGAGGACGAATTCACCTAAAGAAGGACGGAATGATGTGGACCAAGGAGGGGATACAAGCTTACAAGACAAAGCCATAGAGGAAGAGGCATTGAAAGGAATTGGAGGACCCATGACAAGATCCAAGACTAAGAGAATGAAGCAAGCTTTGGAAGGCTTAATAATGGAGCTCAAGGAGAAGAAGGATCAATGCACAATGGAGGCAACAACTAAATGGATCACATTCCTTCAAATTGAAAGTGAAATTGAGCCCACATGAAGACAAAACTGAAGGCCCAAAACCACATGATCCAAGATGCATTCAAGGGCTACAAGTGTCCAATTTTCGTGGGTATTTTTGGGGGGAATTTTCTGAAGTTATTTTTGATGTCTTTTGGTGGGTTTTTAATGCTTTTGGGAGTTCCTAAGCTAGTATTAGGGAATTGTGGAAATAACATCATGCATGCATGCATGCATGATAATGGTGCATAATTAGTGCTTAGTGGGAAGTGTGGTAGAGGTTAATGTTTCAACCTCCACTAAGTCTATATATAGGAGAACTCTTGTATGACCAAGGCATGTTAAGTTTGAATGAAATCATAGTTTTCTCTATTGTGAGAGCTTCCTTTGGTTCTTAGGCAAAGAACTAATCGTGATCTTATCAAGGCAACTTGTGGCGATCGAAACCCCCATGACTTATCACTCACCCTCTCATCTTTCTTGAGTGTGGCGTCAATATCCTTCCCTACATCTGAATTTCAAGGCGATCCATTC
>JAGFNQ010003443.1:155271-240135 GCA_024364735.1 Boesenbergia rotunda
CCTTTTCCTACTACTACTTCTTCTACTTCTAAGAGCAGGGATATCAAGTGCTTCAAGTGTTTGGGAAAAGGACATATCGCATCCGAATGCCCGAATAAGAAGACTATGGTGGTTAGGGATAATGGGAGCATCTCTAGTGAAGAAACTTCTTCTCATTCTTCTTCTTCAAGCGATGAGGAACATGATGGAGCAGCCTATGCGCAAGATAGCGATCTCTTGGTGGTTAGAAGGTTATTAGGAAGTCAAGCCAAGGAGCATGAGGAGGACCAAAGAGAGAATATTTTTCATACTCGTTGCCTTATTCAAGGTAAAACATGCTCTATGATCATTGATGGTGGAAGTTGCACCAATGTGGCAAGCACTAGGTTGGTTACCAAACTCAACCTCAAGACTACACCGCATGCAAACCATATAAACTCCCAATGGCTAAGTAATAGTGGTGAATTGGTGGTGAATCAACAAGTGATGATTAATTTCTCCATTGGAAAATATGAAGATCAAGTTCTATGTGATATTGTACCTATGGAGGCAAGCCACATTCTTCTTGGAAACCTTGGCAGTTTGATAGGCGAGCTCACCATGATGGATTCTCCAACAAGTTCTCATTTCTTCACAATTCCCACAAAGTCACACTTGTACCATTATCACCTAGGGAGGTTTGTGCGGATCAAAAAAAATGCGAGAGAAAAGAGAAAAGGAAGAGCGAGAGCTTAAGAAAAAGAAAGGAGAGAATGAGGAAAAGAAAAGAGAGAATGAGGAAAAGAAAGAGAGAATGAGGAAGAAAAGAAAAGAGAGAAGAGGAAAGAAAAAGAGAGAATGAGGAAAAGAAAAGAGGAGAACGAGGAAAAGAAAGAGAGAAGAATAGAAAATTTGTTTGCAAGAGGAAGTGAGGTGAAGAGAGCTTATTTGACAAGGCAACCTATATTTCTTCTTTGTGCAAGGAATTTTGCTTGGAAACTAATACTAACTCCTTGCCCAGTGATGTTGTTGCTATTTTGCAGGACTTTGAGGATGTGTTTCCCCAGGAAGTACCTCACGGTTTGCCACCAATGAGGGGAATAGAACACCAAATGGACCTTATTCCTGGTGCTTCTCTTCCCAATAGGCCTGCCTATAGGAGCAACCCTCAAGAAACAAAGGAGATACAGAATCAAGTGGAGGAGTTATTACAAAAAGGATGGGTGAGAGAGAGCTTAAGTCCTTGTGCTGTACCAGTAATTTTGGTACCTAAAAAGGATGGATCATGGAGGATGTGCACGGACTGTAGAGCTATCAACAACATCACAATTCGATATCGACATCCTATCCCTAGACTTGATGATTTACTTGATGAATTGCATGGTGCTTGCTTCTTTACTAAGATTGATTTGAAAAGTGGGTACCATCAAATTAGGATAAGGGAAGGGGATGAATGGAAAACTGCTTTCAAAACTTAATATGGATTGTATGAATGGTTGGTAATGCCTTTTGGGTTAACTAATGCGCCAAGCACTTTTATGAGGCTTATGAACCATGTTTTACGAGAATTCCTAGGAAAATTTGTGGTAGTATACTTTGATGATATTTTGGTATATTCCAAGAGTTTGGTTGAGCATGTAGCACATCTCAAATCTGTCTTGCATGTCCTTAGAAAGGAGAGACTGTATGCTAACTTAGAAAAGTGTTCTTTTTGCACTGATCATGTGGTTTTTCTTGGATTTGTCATAAGTTCTAAAGGAGTGCAGGTTGATGAAGAGAAGGTTAAGGCCATTAGAGATTGGCCAACCCCCAAAACTGTGAGTGAGGTTAGGAGCTTCCATGGGTTGGCAAGTTTCTATAGAAGGTTTGTGAAGGATTTTAGCACACTGACAGCACCCCTAAATAAAATTGTCAAGAAAAATATGAGTTTTAAGTGGGGAGAGAATCAAGAAAATGCATTTCAAGCACTTAAGGACAAACTCACACATGCACCCATTCTTGCTTTGCCTGATTTTTCCAAATCATTTGAAATTGAATGTGATGCATCTCATGTGGGTATTGGGGCTGTTTTACTTCAAAATGGACATCCCATTGCATATTTTAGTGAGAAGATAGGTGGCGCCACTCTCAACTATTCCACTTATGATATAGAATTGTATGCACTTGTTAGAGCTTTGCAAACATGGCAGCACTATCTTTTGCCTAAAGAATTTGTTATTCATAGTGATCATGAATCTTTGAAGTATTTGAAAGGGCAGGGGAAGCTCAACAAAAGGCATGCCAAATGGGTTGAATTTCTTGAACAATTTCCGTATGTGATTAAGCATAAGCAAGGCAAGGTAAATGTTGTAGCAGATGCACTTTCACGAAGGTATAATTTGCTTGTTACACTTGAAACTAAATTACTTGGCTTTGAACATATCAAAGAGTTGTATGAACATGATAGTGACTTCTCTGAATTATATGCTGCGTGTGAAAAGAAATCACAAAATGGGTTTGTTAGGCATGATAATTACTTGTTTAAGAACAATAGACTTTGTGTGCCTAGAGGATCCATGCGTGAATTGCTAGTTAGGGAAGCACATGAGGGGGGTCTAATGGGACACTTTGGGGTTCAAAAGACCTTAGAAATGTTGCATGAACATTTTCATTGGCCACACTTAAGGCATGATGTGCAAAAATTTTGTGAAAAGTGCATTGTGTGCAGAAAAGCAAAATCTAAGGTATCACCTCATGGACTTTACACTCCTTTGCCTATTCCTGATTCCCCTTGGATTGACTTGTCTATGGATTTTGTTGTAGGGCTACCACGCACTCAAAAAGGTAAGGACTCCATTTTTGTGGCAGTTAATAGATTTTCTAAGATGGCACACTTCATACCTTGCCACAAAGTGGATGATGCAACTCATGTGGCAGATTTGTTTTTCAAAGAGGTTGTAAGACTTCATGGCATGCCTAGGAGCATTGTTTCAGATCGTGACACCAAATTCTTAAGTCATTTTTGGAGGACCTTATGGAACAAACTAGGAACAAAGCTTCTTTTCTCCACTACATGTCACCCTCAAACTGACGGCCAAACTGAGGTGGTAAATAGGACTCTTTCTACTCTTCTTAGAGCAATTATTAAGAAGAACATTAAGTCTTGGGAAGAATGTTTACCTCATGTTGAATTTGCTTATAACAGGGCTGTCCATTCTACTACTCAATTTTCCCCTTTTGAGATTGTTTATGGGTTCAATCCGCTAACACCTCTTGATTTGCTTCCTTTACCTAACACTTCTTCTTTAGTTCACAAGGATGGTCAAGCAAAGGCAGAATATGTGAAAAAGCTTCATGAGCAAGTTAAAGCTCAAATTGAGAAGAAAATGGAGCAATATGCGAAGAGAGCCAATAAAGGGAGAAAAAGAGTTGTCCTTGAACCCGGTGATTGGGTGTGGGTTCATATGAGAAAGGAAAGGTTTCCTGCCCAAAGGAAATCAAAGCTTCAACCAAGAGGAGATGGACCATTCCAAGTGTTGGAGAGAATTAATGACAATGCTTACAAAATTGACTTGCCCGGTGAGTATGGTGTTAGTGCAACATTTAATGTGGCTGATTTGCGTCCATTTGATGTAGGTGATGAAGATCTAAATTCGAGGACGAATTCACTTAAAGAAGGAGGGAATGATGTGGACCAAGGAGGGGATACAAGCTTACAAGACAAAGCCATAGAGGAAGAGGCATTGAAAGGAATTGGAGGACCCATGACAAGATCCAAGACTAAGAGAATGAAGCAAGCTTTGGAAGGCTTAATAATGGAGCTCAAGGAGAAGAAGGATCAATGCACAATGGAGGCAACAACTAAATGGATCACATTCCTTCAAATTGAAAGAGAAATTGAGCCCACATGAAGACAAAACTTGAAGGCCCAAAACCACATGATCCAAGATGCATTCAAGGGCTACAAGTGTCCAATTTTCGTGGGTATTTTTGGGGGAATTTTCTGAAGTTATCTTTGATGTCTTTTGGTGGGTTTTTAATGCTTTTGGGAGTTCCTAAGCTAGTATTAGGGAATTGTGGGAAATAAATATCATGCATGCATGCATGCATGATTATGGTGCATAATTAGTGCTTAGTGGGAAGTGTGGTAGAGGTTAATGTTTCAACCTCCACTAAGTCTATATATAGGAGAACTCTTGTATGGCCAAGGCATGTTAAGTTTGAAGGAAATCAGAGTTTTCTCTACTGTGAGAGCTTCCTTTGGTTCTTAGGCAAAGAACTAATCGTGATCTTATCAAGGCAACTTGTGGCGATCGAAACCCCCATGACTTATCACTCACCCTCTCATCTTTCTTGAGTGTGGCGTCAATATCCTTCCCTACATCTGAATTTCAAGGCGATCCATTCCAAGGTGCTTATCAGCTGGTGCCTGGAGCATGCGAGAAAGAGAGGAGAGTGGTCGGCGGCATGGAGAAGCGGCGCAAGGTCGCCGGCGGTGAGGGAGAGGTCTAGAGTCATTGGCAGCGGGTTTGGGAATAGGAAAACACTTCTTCTTCCTTCCTCTCAGTCTTCCTTAGACTCCTCGGTCTCTGTTGGACGGAGTGCAGGCGGCCGACGGGCTTGGCTGGCCGGCGGTGCATGCGTGGAAGAGGGAGGAGGAGGCGGCGCAAAGCCTAGAGGCTAGGGTTTGCGGCTAGGGTAAGGAAGAGAGGATTTTGGAGCTCTTGGTGATCTCGGATCGCGGTGGATCATCGCCCACACGATGTCCGCGAAGGGAGGGTCATAAGGTAGAAGATTGCGAGGTGATCGGAATGGTATATCTTTTCCTACGCTCCTTTGATTAACCGTATGTCATTTATGTGCCACAATCGTATGTCTCGTCATTTTATGTTTGATAATTTATTATTTTGATTCCATATCATGATGAATAAATTGTTAATTGGACCCCAACCACAAACACAAAAGTCGGCGATCAACTCGTTGCCTTTTCCGCGGTCGAACGGTCGAGCAAATTACAAGGCCGATTTTGGAAACTGGCTATGTTGTAATTTGGATTGTTTGATACGACACGGGACGGTTGATGAGAGACGGTTCTCCATTCGAATTAATTTTTAATCTGTAGATGTGGAGAGGTTTCTCAGATCGACCAGATATTCGCTTAGGAGACCCGCCAAGCCATACCCAACAATTGGTATCAGAGCTGAGGTTTCCGGCTTTGTGTGTTTAGGATTGGTTAAATTTTGGTTTTTCATACATATTATTTTGCTAGATGATGTGTGGATGTGCGTAGGCTAACATTGTGTTGCAGGCACGTGATTCCAACATCATGGTGTGTTGTGTGATTGATTTACAAATTTTTGTAATTAATTAATCATCGGGGTTGACGAGGCTAGGTATTTAATTTTTGTAATTAAATACGTCACATATTTAGCCGAGTTATTTATTTACAGTTAATCTAGATTTTATGTACACTCCTTCGTGGAGTCAATAATGTAAATAATTAGCTATGCATTTTGGCTCGGAGATCCCTCGAGGTAGCTTGCGCAAAAGGAAGGGAGGAACGGACAAAGTGACGACACGACTGGAGGCGCATTAGAGACCAAGGGCCATGAAAGTTGGAAAATCTAGGATTTTCTTTATGTTTTTTTTCATGATATTGGTTGGTTGTGTGGTTGTGCTAGTAAAATTCCTCGAGATAAATTACTAAGTGGGAGAGGGACCCTAAGGGTCCCATGACCTCCATTGCAATCTGGTATGTGATGCGAACAAGCCCGCCCGTTGGCTCTGAGTGCCTTCCTCCATAACGGATAGGCATGTTTTGTGGATCAGAAAGTCAGAAAAGATTATAGGGGATTATTAAAGAGCGTGTCCACTTCCCCAACAGAAGACACATAATCCTAAATAGTTCCGTTAGTGTCGTGCAATGGTAACACTTAGATGCAATTATTAGTTTCCTCCCCAACGGAGTCATTGCTGATAACTTGTAGGGCCGAACTTGACCAACTATTAGTCTTACTTGTCAAAAGGATAGGTTGACAAGATAGTAAGACTAATGGGTAAAACCTTCTCTAACGAATGTAGGTTTTGTATACGTCCACACTAACGTTGCATGCAAATTCTCGGTGTTTGAGATGTTAGTTGATTTCGAAAATTAATTGTTTTGAGGAATCAATTTATTTTCAATTTCTAAAGAAGTGTATGTTGTGATTCTCAGGATTTTCATAATGGCTTTTACTCCACTAGCAACAATTCTTAAGGATAACAAACTTACTGGTCTAAACTACATAGACTGGAAGAGGAACCTTGACATTGTCCTCACTGTTGAAGAGTACAAGTTTGTACTCTTCGAGGAATGTCCGGAAAAGCCTAGAGACGATTCTAGTGAAGGGCATAAGGAGCGTTACAAGAAGTAAGTCAAGGCAGATGAGATGGCGTGGTACTACATTCTGGCATCTATGTCGAATGTGCTGCAACATCAGCATCAGGCCATGCCCACTATTTTAAGGAGCTCTTCGGGCACCAGAATCGGGCAGCTAGGCACCTGGTGATGAAAAATCTGATGACGACCACTATGGTCGAAGGGACACCTGTTAGGGATCATGTTCTGAAAATGATAGCCCACCTCAATGTGATTGAGGTGCTTGGAGGAGCTATCGAGCAATTGATGGAGAGAGATTTACAAGATAACAGGCATACGGAGCAACTTCTGCCCAGAAAAGCTTCGGTAGCCCAGCATTAAGAAGCATACAACGCACCTTCTCCATTAAAGTCCAAACTGTATGATGCCTCACAATACCTTCAGCTCTGCATAAGGAAGCATCTTCGAATTGATAACGGATTGGAGTTTTGTTCTGTTGAGTTTAATGCCTTATGCAGAGCTGCAGGTATTGTGAGGCATCATACAGTTCGGTATACTCCTCAACAAAATGGAGTTTTGCTGAGTTTAATGGCTTATGCAGAGCTGAAGGTATTGTGAGGCATCATACAGTTCGGCCAAGGCATTAATCCAAAGGAAGGTAGACAAATGGGTAGATCTAGAAATGTCCAACCTAGAGAGGGAAAATCAAGCTTTGAGGGCAAGGGTTGATAAATTAGAGAAAATCCTAGAATGATTCACTAGTGGATCGAGTTTAGGCATGATGTCTGGCAGTCAAAACCCCGACAATGATAGACTGTATCTATGATACCAATCTATTAGATCAAAGGCTATTGAAAAGTCATATGCAAAGATGTCATATGACTATGACAAGTGGACGGCCAAAAATGGCAAGGGGAAGCCATTTAAAGGAGAGAAGAATTTAATCAAGGACAAGGTTTATAGAGTTAAGAAAGTTAGGATTGTAGGTCATGAAGTACCGAAGGTACACATGTGTGGCCTTGCCATTATAGATGAGTCACCTAGGGAGGCGACTAAGGTTAAGAGCTCAAGAGGGTGCTCTAGGAGTCAAGTTGGGAACCATGGTCAATGGATCTCAAAAGGGTTTCTCCAAAAGGACTAGATGAAGTGTGAAATGTGCCAAAGCATTTGAGGACAAGTTGTCAGACTTAATCCTAGGGATTTGATACAATTAAAAGTGAGTATCATGTACAAATATGACAACGGAGCTATATTGCATGAAAATTGGGTTTTAATGTGGGGATGTCATATAAATCAATGCCAAGGCTGCATTGAGGTTGGGGCTGAGAAGATACATCAAGGAGAGATCAAAACTAGGACTTTAGGTCAAGGTTCAATTGAACCATTTAAATAGCTTTGAGTTTTATGTTAATCTTGGGATTGGTGATTGATACATGGGTAAATTTACTTTTCCAAGTAGACACGGATACCACAAACCTTTCCACAAAATTTTAGAATTTTTGGAGATTTGTGGAATTTCTGGTGCATATCCGAAGTTGGGTCAGAAATGCTGAAATATCAGACATCAGTCGACTGATGCAGAGGCAGTCGACTGGTCCAGTTCGAATCAGAAACTAGGATATTCAATACAACAGTCGAGTGATGCCCCATCAGTCGACTGGTCTTTCTGTTTAGTTCATGAGTCGACTGGCCCTGGGGCAGTCGACTAATGCAAGGAATCTTTTAAAAGAACAACCGCGCGGGGGGCGGCAGAACCTAGGGTTTCAGCGCCGCCCCTTGCGATTCCTCTTCTCCCTTGACCTCCAAAACTGTTCTAAGCCTTCCCAAGGTCCTAAAATCGTGTTTTTTTGCCTTCATCTTATATCCAAGTCTAGGGCAAGAAAAATATCCTCTTTCGGTCGGCCTTAATCATTCGCCATCATGCATCGACCGGAGAAACGGTAATAAATCATTTGCTTTATTTTTCTTATTTGATTTCGTGATTTATAACTAACTCTTTATTTTGTGCATGTTTACCTTATTTTCCCTTCTTGATTGGGTCATTGTTGGTACATGCATATGGGGGTTGCATTTAGGACTAGGGGAAAGAGAAGGGCTGGTGAGGGATCATCCCAACAGTAGTCCCTAGATCCTGAGGCATCTCAGTTCCGTTCCGAGGCTTGCCGGTAGATATTTAACACTACTGACTTCAGTTTGATGAACTGTAGATATCTCAATCAAAAATACTTCCAGCAGATCACTCCTCAAATTATTGAGATAATCACACATTTTGGATTAGAAAAACTAGTATACTATCAGTGTTATATCAATATTGACCTATGCAAAGAGTTTTATGTCAATCTTACGTATATTAATACCAATGACGGTACATATGAGTCTATGGTACAGGGGGTTACCATTCCTTTCACACCTGCATTATAAGGATCATTTTTAGGGTATAGGGCTTCCGATAACCCATTCACATGTTTCTCCACTGTCACTGAGCCATTGACCTTGCCCAATGTCACCAATGATCAAATTCATCGGCATTATTTTAATAATCCTCGACCTCCTCTATAGCGTATCTTCATAGCTAGGCGCATGAGTCCAGTTAGCAATGTCTTGTATAAAATCGTCCTAGACTGCATCCTATCCATTGTCACCAAGGCAAGGTCAAACATCCGGCTACCTCACTTGGTGATGATGTATGCATTAGAGAGGAGGTTAGACAATGGCATTGGCCGCCATGTGTTTGCATCTATTGCCCATTTTTTGCATACCGTCAATAGAAAGATATACATGTCATTCGGTCATGTTTTGACTGAATTCTTTTTGTCTAGAGGTATTAGAACCACTAGGGGTCAGTTACATCAACTATCTAACGACTATGACTAGATTAGCACTTGGCAGCTCTCCTTGGCTGGGATCGGGAGATGACAGGGAGTGCTGGTCTGGCACCGTCATCATGATTCCTTCACAGTTCTCATGATGATGAGAAGGCTGATCCTGCTGCTGCACCTGCTGCTGCTCCTACTGGGACTACAGAGGAGCGGCACTCCCTACTAGAGATAGAGATTCATGGATTTAGGGAGGGCATTCAAAGTGTCTAGCAGCGGCAGATTGATATTCAGGGGGAGGTTCATAGTCTCACAGAGCACTTTCAGTGGTTCCAGCAGTGCCAAGACGAGATGTATGAGATGATGCAGCACTGGAACCTTATGTATCAGGCCCCTCCTCCTCCTCCTCCAGGTGATGACATGTAGGCTCAGCTTGATTTGGATGTGGAAGTGTTGAGAGTGTATTTAGCTTAGGCATTTTTTATTCTCTCTCAAAGCACTTTATTTCATATTGTATTATTTGAGGATTTCGGGGCTATGACCCTTGGAGTATTGATTTATGCTTTGGTATTGGTTATATTACTTGTATGAAATGGTATTATCTTGCTATTATGAGTGTAAGGAAATTTTCAAATATATCTTCAACCAAGGGGTTAGGATAAAAAGGGGGAGCTTCTAACACGGTTTATGTCTTGAGTATTCATACATGGAAAAGGAGGAGATTGTAAAACATTTTTGTGTTTTAAATAGTATAGAAATAGACTTGGAAAACACATGGTTTCAAATCTAGAATGAAAAGTTGATACAAAGAAGAGATTTTTCAAAGAATTAGAATTTTTGTCAAAAAGTCAAGAATATTTGGTATTTTCACGAAACTATATTTTTCTAGGATAGAATACATCATAAGAAATATGCTTGCAAAATTTTAAAATTTTTCGAATTTTGTGGAATTTGTTAGGAGTTTTCTGAATTTCGGCTGGAAAAATTCAGACTGCTGCGTATCAGTCGACTGCCCTTGGGGCAGTCGACTGATCTTTGTGTAGGTTTGTGGTTTGCTGGCCCCAATTGACTGGGAACTGGGCAGTCGACTGGTGCTGCTGTTTTTTGGTTTTTGGGGGTTTTCAGAAATAGAAATGTGTTCTCATTGATACTAGGGTTAAGGTTGCTTGGGGCAATCTTTTTGATGGTGTCAAAGAGGGATAACTTGTGGTTTTAAGTTAGTGTGTAACTTAACTTGTGGACATGAAAAATTGAAAATTATGTGGAGGGCATAGGTTAAGGAGGAGAATGCTTGTTTATGCTGCTTACTATGTCTTTAATTTTCAATTGTTATTGTTATTTTTGCACCTAACTTAAACATATTGTCACACATCAAAAAGGGGGAGATTGTTGGAGCAATCAGCTCAAGGTTGATTGGGAAGATCATGGGTTTTGATGTGTGTGTCAATATGATTAAGTTAGGGTTTCATGTTGATCTAATATGTAAATATTAGTGTGCAGGTTTGCAGAATACACATTGACTTAGTTGGACGGCTTCGAGATCGGTGAAGGATGGCATGCAAGACAAGTTGTGGAATTGCATGCATTCGAGGGACCGTGGGCAAAGCACGGATGATGAGCCGAGGGAAGCACACTTCGAGGCATACGTGAAGGATGGCATGGGAATCAAGCCGCGGGCTTGCTTGCATCTGAGGGACGAGAGCCAAAGTCAAAGAAGGCTTGAAGGCAATAGGTCAAGGCTACTAATTGAAGAGTCAACTGAGTTATGAGGGTTCGAGTGCTGAGAGAACTGTACTCGGGAAGGGAAATCTTAAGGTTCGAGTGTTGAGAGAATTGTACTCGGGAAGGGAAAACCTTATTAGGTGACAGTCGACTGATGCTTGATCAGTCTACTGAGGTGAAACACAGAGAGATCAGTCGACTAGGCAGTCGACTGGTGTCGATCAGAATGTGAAACATCAAGGCGGTGACATTTGAATTCACGAAGGACCAGTCGACTGTCCTAGGGGCAGTCGACTCGTAACGATCAAAACAGGATCGAGCTCTATTTAAGAGAGCTCATGTTTGGCTACCTTTCTTTGGCAAAACAATCTTGGCTAAAGCCTGCTAGTAGCCTACAAGTGCTAAGTGTGGGATCGTTTAGAATCGATAGAGGGGGGGGTGAATATCGATAAAATCTTTTCGGATTAAAAATAAGAGCAATTACGCAGCGAAAAATTCACAACAATGCTAACACGATTTTCTTTTACTTGGTTCGGAGTCTAGATCGGCTCCTACTCCAAGGCCCACGGTCCTTGACCGTTTACGTTGGGGAATTCTATATTTCAAAAAATAGTTACAAGTTTGAAGTTCAAATACAGAATTTAAGTACAATTCTATCGGTTATGGAGGAAGGCACTGAGAGCCAACGCGCGGGCTTGTTCGCATCACTTGTTAGATTGTAATGGAGGCTGTGGGACCCTTAGGGTCCCTCTCCCATTTAGTACGTTTGAGGTTTTTCACATGCACACACACAACAGGCACATAAACCAAAAATAATAGAGCTATGAAAAAATCCTAGATGTTTTCAACTATTATAGCCTTGGTCTCCAATGCGCCTCCAGTCGTGTCGTCACATCATCCACTCCATCCAATCCATGCGCAAGCCACCATGAAGGAATCCCCGAGCCGAGATGACTAGCTTACTTATTTACATCCATTGATCCTACTCCACGAAGGAGTGTACATGTCATCTAGATCAAAAGTAAATAGAAAGCTTGGCTAAACAAGTGTCATATTTAATTACAAAAATTAAATAACTTATCTAACCTCGTCAACCCCGAGGATTCAATTAATTTACATCGAAACACAACCAATCACATACAAAGATTACAATTGTCATAATAGTTAAAATCTAGTGCCTGCAACACAAAGTTACCGTACGCACATCCAAAAATTATCCAGCAAAACAATGTACATGATAATGTGCAGAAAAATAACCGAATCCACAAAAAAATAGAAACACAGCTCTGATACCAATTGTTGGTATGGCTTGGTGGTTTCCAAGACAACCACGGGGTCGTATCTGAGAGACCTCTCTATGTCTACGAATTAAAAAATTTAATGCGAATAGAGACCTGTTCTTCTAACGACCGTCTCGTCGTCGTGTTAATTAATCCAAGTTACAACATAGCCGAAACCAAGGTTAAGACCTTGCAACTTTCAGGATTAATTAACCGCGAAAAAGATGACGATTTGGATCGCCGGTTTTTGTGTTTATCATAGGGGTCCAATTAGTTAATTACTATATATGATAACGAATCAAAATAACCAACTAACATACATGGCACAAATAAACATAACAAGGTAAAATTGGAGCTCGGGAGAGTTATACCTCGCCGTTTAGCTCGCAGTCTTCTACCTTATAACCCTCCCCTCCTGGGCGTCGTGTGGGCGACGATCTACCAAGACGCGGAGTCTCCAAGCCACACCAATTAATCACCTATCTTCATCTTCCCTTTAGCCAACAAACCCTAGAACAAGGGTTTATACCGTCGGCACCTTTGCTCCTCCTCCACCTTGCGCCGCCGGCCACAAAGGTCACCAAAGATCGCCGGCCGCAAGATAGCTCCAGGAAGAGGCCAATGAAGAAGAAGAACCGGATGAAGATGAGGAAGCAATCCTATCCTCCATCCCTAAACCAGCCGCAAGTCCCTCCACCGCCGGCGCCGCAAGGCTGAAGAAGCTTGTAGCCGGCTGAGCTCCGCAGCTCCTTAGGTGATCGCGGTGAAGAGAAGAAGAGCTTAGGAAGAGAACTAGAAGGAGAAAACTCCCGTTCAACCTCTCCCAATTTCTTCTTCTTGCTTCTTCACCGACGGCGACCACCTCCTCCGAGCACCTCCTCCTCCTCTCCCCACGCAGCCGGTTTCTCCCCTATTCAAGTTGCTGCCGCGTTCCTCAAGAAGGAGTTGAGTCCTCCTTGTCACCGGCCACCACTTGGATCAAAAAGGAAGAAGCAAAGAAGGAGAAGAAGAAGCTTCTTCTCCTTCTCTTGTGCGTGACCTAGGAGAGAGAGAAGGGGAGAGAGGCAAGGGTTTTGGTATGGATTAATTCCAAATTAATCCGGGATCAATTATCCTTGTATCATGACTCCAATGGGGTATTTATAGGGCTAAGACAGTGACCATGAGGAGTTGGTTCTTGGCCCGCTAATGGATCCAAACCCGATCCATTAATGGTGATCCATTCCACTAAAGGATCCCATTGTACTTCCTCACCAACCCCCATATTTTCATATGGGCTCCACATATATTACGAGTCGTCTATCTCCCCGTGTTTAAGATATCGTATGCCTGATAATTAATTTAATTTACTGATAATTAAATTAATTATCCTCTTTATCCTTGATTAGTACCACTCAATCTTTTCATCATGCCGGACCATAGTCCACTTGCAAGATTTGACATGACGATCCTTTTGAGCTCACCAAGGGGGCATCATCATCCTGACTCACCAGGACACGGATTCTGTCAATAATCAACAACACATCATATTATTAATATTATCTCCCAACTTACCGGGCCTATCGATCTAACAGAATATATCTCGCCCATTGGTAAATCAAAGAGATAATAATTAATAGATCGTACTCCATAATATTTTCGAGGTCTGATCCAATTTATGAAGTCAAAACAAAAATTGGATGACCTCTATTTTGTCATACTCAATGTACACAAAGTATACTAGTGTAATTCAATGGTTAAGATAAACCACACTTAATTACACTACAACCATCCTGATGGTTTGTTCAACTCCATCTCGGTTGTGAGCCTCTATCTTATACTTCGGCAAGGAAACTGATAACATGATCTTCTGTGCGACACCACCCACCATGATATCTACAATGCCAAGTATTAGACATTTTGTGCACATACTAATATAAACATGCACTGTGTGATTTTTCGATTCTCTTTAAAATGTAGTTGTATCCTAACCAAAAGCAAGGCTTTTAGTATACATCCTAACACAGTTCGCGAGCAAGACTTATTGCCTAACCCTATGTCAGGACTTAGGTGCCCAGCCCTCGGCCAGGACTTATTGCCCAATTCCTTTAATTAGGACTTCGTGCCTAATTTACCTAGGACTTTTCCTGCGCACTTAAATAAGCTTCATTAGATCACGAGGTAACCTTCACTTATGAACCCTTTGCCATTGTCAAAACTTAGGTTTGATCTTGGTGCTTCCGACACCAACAATCTCCCCCTTTTTGATTTATGGCAACCTGGTTCAAAAAGTTAAGTTTAAAACATGTAAAGCAGATATATATTAACAAATACAATAGTATTTTCCTCTATTTTCCTAAGTCATTAACTCTTCTATTTCCACCAATCCGATCCTCCCTATGCTCAGTCTGATCTCGATAGCCCCTCCTTTCTTCACTATTACCATTCCAGCCCCGATTGTAGTTTTGTTCACCAAATCCTTCCAACTCCTCTTCTTCTTCAATTTCAGCCCTCGGAGCACGTCTTTGCTGTTGCACATTAGGATACCCTTGCTGATGTCTCCTGGGTGTTTCCGCTTCAACTCGATCCAGCCTCTCATGTATTGACTCCAATTCTGCCCTCATCATACGCTACATTTCTCCCATTAATGCTTGCAATTGAAGATTTGGAAGTTGTCTAGTGTTCTCAGTTATACCATCCTCTGGAATGTTGGACATTTTTGCAAAAAAAAAAATAGAAGATACCTCACAAGCACTCCCTCTAGCGTTCTCGAGATTTGAGAACTCTCACTAGTAGTGGTCTCACACACTCTCTTCTGTTTTTCTTCACTCAATTGTGTCTCTTTAGTTCTTAATCAAACTTCGAGAGCAAATCAGAATATCATGTGACGATTCAGAGTAATCCAACCGAAACTTTAAGAAATGGCAAAAAAAATTTTAAGAGAAAAGAAAGAGCACAAGATGGCGAATACAAAGAAATGGAAGGTGAAACTACATCAAGGGTTCAAAGAAACTTGACTTGCACCATCAACTTCTTCTTTTGAATATTTTTTTTCCCACAAATTTTTTTCTTCTTTTTTTTTTCTTTTCCCACGATTTTTTTTTTCTGTTTTGTTTTTTTTTTCAATATATTAAACAGCAAGAAAAGATAAATTGAACACTTGCCTTTTGAAACGAAGCTCTGATACCAGATGATACGAACCCCACCAACAGACGTGATAGAACCCGAGGCAAAGATGGATAGAACCCCAAGAACAAGATGACAAGAATTTGAGCCTTTACCCGCAACCAAGACTGGCACGAACAAAGACTACGAAAGAAGGAAACTCCACACCAGGATGGTGATAAGTTTCGGTTGTTGAACACCACGAGATAGACTCGATAAGTTCAGAAGTTCCCTTATGAACCAAGAGATTACAAAATCCTCACTAGGATGTTTACCAAAACCAAAGTGCTTACAAATTCGGAATTCTCTCCCTTATATAATGGGAGCAACAACTAAAGTACCTACATGCATGCATGCAAACAAATACAAGTACCCATGGTGCATGCAAGCATTTAAACACTTAGAAACACAAAAAAAACTCCAAGTCTCCATACTTTTGCATGCATGAAATTAAATAACCTAGAAACCCCAAAATCCCAAGTTTCCATACTTCTTTTCTCCTTCCCTTTTCCAACCATCATGCTAGGGATGAGTCATGGCTGAATAAGACCGATCATATGGGTTAAGCCATGATTTGTACTTGGGCTTAACTTGGTTTCTCGTTTCTCATAGCCAAGCCATTGTTTAGTGCTTCCTTGAAACGCTTTGCTTGAAGTCTTGTAATTGGCCCTTCAGGAAGTGGCAAATGATCTCTTGCGGTTTTAACCCAGTCTTGATGAACAGCTCCTTGGTCTACATCAATATTGCTTATCTCTTTTTTAGGGACATTGTACGACTTCATGGAGAGCCGAAAAGTATAGTTTCATATCGTGATGCAATGTTTCTAAGCTACTTTTGGAAGACACTATGGTGCAAGTTGGGAACAAAGTTGTTTTCTGTCATCCGCAAACAGATGGACAAACTGAGGTAGTAAATCGAACCTTAGCTACTTTATTAAGAGCTATCATTCAAAAGAATTTAAAAGGTTAGGAAGATTGTTTACCACATGTTGAATTTTCATATGATAGATCTATACATTCTGCTACTATGTGTTCACCTTTTGAAGTGGTATATGGTTTCAATCAGCTAACTCCTTTGGATTTATCACCTTTGCCTATTTCTGAGCATGCTAGTTTGGATCGTACAAAGACAGCTGAATTCGTGAGGCAAATGCACGAGAAAGTAAGGATGCAAATTGAAAAGAAGACTGAACAATATGCTACGCAAGCCAACAAGGGTCGAAAGAAAATAATCTTTGAACCCGGTGATTGAGTTTGGGTTCATATGAGAAAGGAGAGATTTCTTGCTAAACGTCGTACTAAGTTGCATCTAAGAGGGGATGGACCATTTCAAGTCGTGGCGTGAATCAATGATAATGACTACAAGCTTGACTTGCCAGGTGAGAAGCGATAAATAGAGTTGGAGATCCAACACAATGACTCAAGTAACACCTTTTTTTTTTTCAACTCTTTTTTTTTTTTTTTGAGTTTAGGACCCAAATAGAGAAGCGATAAATAGAGTTGGAGAATGAAAACACCAATGGAATACTATGGATGAGAGATTAACAAAGATGAACAAGAACACAAATGAAGAAGAACAAAACGTAAACCTGAAAATCAAGGAGCCAAGGCTCTGATACCAAATGATAAGCACCTTGGAATGGATCGCCTTGAAATTCAGATGTAGGGAAGGATATTGACGCCACACTCAAGAAAGATGAGAGGGTGAGTGATAAGTCATGGGGGTTTCTATCGCCACAAGTTTCCTTGATAAGATCACGATTAGTTCTTTGCCTAAGAACCAAAGGAAGCTCTCACAATAGAGAAAACTCTGATTTCATTCAAACTTGACCTCCTTGGCCATACAAGAGTTCTCCTATATATAGACTTAGTGGAGGTTGAAACATTAACCTCTACCACACTTCCCACTAAGCACTAATTATGCACCATTATCATGCATGCATGCATGCATGATATTTATTTCCCATAATTCCCTAATACTAGCTTAGGAACTCCCAAAAGTATTAAAAACCCACCAAAAGACATCAAAAAATAACTTTAGAAAATTCCCCCCAAAAATACCCACGAAAATTGGACACTTGTAGCCCTTGAATGCATCTTGGACCATGTGGTTTTGGGCCTTCAAGTTTTGTCTTCATGTGGGCTCAATTTCACTTTCAATTTGAAGGAATGTGATCCATTTAGTTGTTGCCTCCATTGTGCATTGATCCTTCTTTTCCTTGAGCTCCATTATTAAGCCTTCCAAAGCTTGCTTCATTCTCTTAGTCTTGGATCTTGTCATGGGTCCTCCAATTCCTTTCAATGCCTCTTCCTCTATGGCTTTGTCTTGTAAGCTTGTATCCCCTCCTTGGTCCACATCATTCCCTCCTTCTTTAGGTGAATTCGTCCTCGAATTTAGATCTTCATCACCTACATCAAATGGACGCAAATCAGCCACATTAAATGTTGCACTAACACCATACTTACCGGGCAAGTCAATTTTGTAAGCATTGTCATTAATTCTTTCCAACACTTGGAATGGTCCATCTCCTCTTGGTTGAAGCTTTGATTTCCTTTGGGCAGGAAACCTTTCCTTTCTCATATGAACCCACACCCAATCACCGGGTTCAAGGACAACTCTTTTTCTCCCTTTATTGGCTCTCTTCGCATATTGCTCCATTTTCTTCTCAATTTGAGTTTTAACTTGCTCATGAAGCTTTTTCACATATTCTGCCTTTGCTTGACCATCCTTGTGAACTAAAGAAGAAGTGTTAGGTAAAGGAAGCAAATCAAGAGGTGTTAGCGGATTGAACCCATAAACAATCTCAAAAGGGGAAAATTGAGTAGTAGAATGGACAGCCCTATTATAAGCAAATTCAACATGAGGTAAACATTCTTCCCAAGACTTAATGTTCTTCTTAATAATTGCTCTAAGAAGAGTAGAAAGAGTCCTATTTACCACCTCAGTTTGGCCGTCAGTTTGAGGGTGACATGTAGTGGAGAAAAGAAGCTTTGTTCCTAGTTTGTTCCATAAGGTCCTCCAAAAATGACTTAAGAATTGGTGTCACGATCTGAAACAATGCTCCTAGGCATGCCATGAAGTCTTACAACCTCTTTGAAAAACAAATCTGCCACATGAGTTGCATCATCCACTTTGTGGCAAGGTATGAAGTGTGCCATCTTAGAAATCTATCAACTACCACAAAAATGGGAGTCCTTACCTTTTTGAGTGCGTGGTAGCCCTACAACAAAATCCATAGACAAGTCAATCCAAGGGGAATCAGGAATAGGCAAAGGAGTGTAAAGTCCATGAGGTGATACCTTAGATTTTGCTTTTCTGCACACAATGCACTTTTCACANCCTTTATTGGCTCTCTTCGCATATTGCTCCATTTTCTTCTCAATTTGAGCTTTAACTTGCTCATGAAGCTTTTTCACATATTCTGCCTTTGCTTGACCATCCTTGTGAACTAAAGAAGAAGTGTTAGGTAAAGGAAGCAAATCAAGAGGTGTTAGCGGATTGAACCATAAACAATCTCAAAAGGGGAAATTGAGTAGTAGAATGGACAGCCCTATTATAAGCAAATTCAACATGAGGTAAACATTCTTCCCAAGACTTAATGTTTTCTTAATAATTGCTCTAAGAAGAGTAGAAAGAGTCCTATTTACCACCTCAGTTTGGCCGTCAGTTTGAGGGTGACATGTAGTGGAGAAAAGAAGCTTTGTTCCTAGTTTGTTCCATAAGGTCCTCCAAAAATGACTTAGAATTTGGTGTCACGATCTGAAACAATGCTCCTAGGCATGCCATGAAGTCTTACAACCTCTTTGAAAACAAATCTGCCACATGAGTTGCATCATCCACTTTGTGGCAAGGTATGAAGTGTGTCATCTTAGAAATCTATCAACTACCACAAAAATGGAGTCCTTACCTTTTTGAGTGCGTGGTAGCCCTACAACAAAATCCATAGACATGTCAATCCAAGGGGAATCAGGAATAGGCAAAGGAGTGTAAAGTCCATGAGGTGATACCTTAGATTTTGCTTTCTGCACACAATGCACTTTTTCACAAAATTTTTGCACATCATGCCTTAAGTGTGGCCAATGAAAATGTTCATGCAACATTTCTAAGGTCTTTTGAACTCCAAAGTGTCCCATTAGACCCCCCTCATGTGCTTCCCTAACTAGCAATTCACGCATGGATCCTCTAGGCACACAAAGTCTATTGTTCTAAACAAGTAATTATCATGCCTAACAAACCCATTTTGTGATTTCTTTTCACACGCAGCATATAATCAGAGAAGTCACTATCATGTTCATACAACTCTTTGATATGTTCAAAGCCAAGTAATTTAGTTTCAAGTGTAACAAACAAATTATACCTTCGTGAAAGTGCATCTGCTACAACATTTACGTTTCCTTGCTTATGCTTAATCACATACGGAATTGTTCAAGAAATTCAACCCATTTGGCATGCCTTTTGTTGAGCTTCCCCTGCCCTTTCAATACTTCAAAGATTCATGATCACTATGAATAACAAATTCTTTAGGCAAAAGATAGTGCTGCCATGTTTGCAAAGCTCTAACAAGTGCATACAATTCTATATCATAAGTGGAATAGTTGAGAGTGGCGCCACCTATCTTCTCACTAAAATATGCAATGGGATGTCCATTTTGAAGTAAAACAGCCCAATACCCACATGAGATGCATCACATTCAATTTCAAATGATTTGGAAAAATCAGGCAAAGCAAGAATGGGTGCATGTGTGAGTTTGTCCTTAAGTGCTTGAAATGCATTTTCTTGATTCTCTCCCCACTTAAAACTCATATTTTCTTGACAATTTCATTTAGGGGTGCTGCCAGTGTGCTAAAATCCTTCACAAACCTTCTATAGAAACTTGCCAACCCATGGAAGCTCCTAACCTCACTCACAGTTTTGGGGGTTGGCCAATCTCTAATGGCCTTAACCTTCTCTTCATCAAACTGCACTCCTTTAGAACTTATGACAAATCCAAGAAAAACCACATGATCAGTGCAAAAAGAACACTTTTCTAAGTTAGCATACAGTCTCTCCTTTCTAAGGACATGCAAGACGATTTGAGATGTGCTACATGCTCAACCAAACTCTTGGAATATACCAAAATATCATCAAAGTATACTACCACAAATTTTCCTAGGAATTCTCGTAAAACATGGTTCATAAGCCTCATAAAAGTGCTTGGCGCATTAGTTAACCCAAAAGGCATTACCAACCATTCATACAATCCATATTTAGTTTTGAAAGCAGTTTTCCATTCATCCCCTTCCCTTATCCTAATTTGATGGTACCCACTTTTCAAATCAATCTTAGTAAAGAAGCAAGCACCATGCAATTCATCAAGTAAATCATCAAGTCTAGGGATAGGATGTCGATACCGAATTGTGATGTTGTTGATAGCTCTACAGTCCGTGCACATCCTCCATGATCCATCCTTTTTAGGTACCAAAATTACTGGTACAGCACAAGGACTTAAGCTCTCTCTCACCCATCCTTTTTGTAATAACTCCTCCACTTGATTCTGTATCTCCTTTGTTTCTTGAGGGTTGCTCTATAGGCAGGCCTATTGGGAAGAGAAGCACCAGGAATAAGGTCCATTTGGTGTTCTATTCCCCTCATTGGTGGCAAACCGTGAGGTACTTCCTGGGGAAACACATCCTCAAAGTCCTGCAAAATAGCAACAACATCACTGGGCAAGGAGTTAGTATTAGTTTCCAAGCAAGTTTCCTTGCACAAAAGAAGAAATATAGGTTGCCTTGTCAAATAAGCTCTCTTCACCTCACTTCCTCTTGCAAACAAATTTTCTATTCTTCTCTCTTTCTTTTCCTCGTTCTCTCTTTTCTTTTCCTCATTCTCTCTTTTCTTTTCTTTCCTCATTCTCTCTTTCTTTTCTTTCCTCATTCTCTCTTTCTTTCCTCATTCTCTCTTTTTTTCCTCATTCTCTCCTTTCTTTTTCTTAAGCTCTCGCTCTTCTTTTTCTCTTTTCTCTCGCATTTTTTTTTGATCCGCACAAACCTCCCTAGGTGATAATGGTACAAGTGTGACTTTGTGGGAATTGTGAAGAAATGAGAACTTGTTGGAGAATCCATCATGGTGAGCTCGCCTATCAAACTGCCAAGGTCTTCCAAGAAGAATGTGGCTTGCCTCCATAGGTACAATATCACATAGAACTTGATCTTCATATTTTCCAATGGAGAAATTAATCATCACTTGTTGATTCACCACCAATTCACCACTATTACTTAGCCATTGGAGTTTATATGGTCTTGCATGCGGTGTAGTCTTGAGGTTGAGTTTGGTAACCAACCTAGTGCTTGCCACATTGGTGCAACTTCCACCATCAATGATCATAGAGCATGTTTTACCTTGAATAAGGCAACGAGTGTGAAAAATATTCTCTCTTTGGTCCTCCTCATGCTCCTTGGCTTGACTTCCTAATAACCTTCTAACCACCAAGAGATCGCCATCTTGCGCATAGGCTGCTCCATCATGTTCCTCATCGCTTGAAGAAGAAGAATGAGAAGAAGTTTCTTCACTAGAGATGCTCCCATTATCCCTAACCACCATAGTCTTCTTATTCGGGCATTCGGATGCGATATGTCCTTTTCCCAAACACTTGAAGCACTTGATATCCCTGCTCTTAGAAGTAGAAGAAGTAGTAGTAAGAAAAGGCTTCTTAGCGCTTGTTACCTCCTTTGAATTAGACGAGGAACCCTCCTTCTTTGGCTTGTCCTTCCAATTTGAAGAGTAGTTTGAAGAAGATGGTCTTTTCATAATGCCCTTTCTCTTTAATTGTTGCTCCACTTTCATTGCTTGATGAACTAAGTCTTCAAGCTCCACATAATGTTGTAGCTCTACAATGTCTCCAATATCTCGGTTTAGGCCATGGAGAAATCGAGCCATAGTTGCTTCTCTTTCCTCCTCAATATTGGCCCTAATCAAAGCCACCTCCATCTCCTTGTAATACTCATCCACACTCCTACTCCCTTGGATGAGTCTTTGCAATTTGTTGTGCAACTCCCTATGGTAGTGGGAAGGCACAAATCTCCTTCTCATCAAAGTCTTCATTTCACCCCAAGTGTTGATAGGGTGCTCTCCATACCTTCTTCTCTCCTTTTGCATTTGATCCCACCAAATTAAAGCATAATCGGTGAACTCAAGGGCAGCCACCTTCACTTTCTTTGCATCAGGGTAATTGTGGCATGAGAAGATTTGCTCTATTTTCAGTTCCCACTCAAGATATGTGTCGGGGTCATTCCTCCCTTGGAAGGAAGGTACCTTGACTTTCACCCCTCTTAGATCGTCTTCATGTTGATGGTTTCTACCTCCTCTTTCGTGTCTTCGTCCCCCTTCACGCCTCCTTCTTTCTCTTGGAGAACTATAGAATAGGTCACTTCCCGGATGAGATTCTTCATGATTAGAATTTCCCCCATGGTTGGAAACTCTTCCTCCTTCAAGTCGGTCCATCCTTTCATGTAAGCCTTCAAGTTGTCTTTGAAGCATTCTCTCAAAGTGTTGAGTAAGCGCCTCCATTTGAAGCCTATTAGGATCTTGCCTAGGGGAGTTTTCCCCACTCATGCTTGCAACAAAAAAAAGATGACAAGGAAAATTGCACAAGAAATGTTAGAAAGACCTCACCACTCGTCTCACGTGGTTGCACTCAAATTTATCCACTCAGCTTCCTTTATAAGCCCCTAAGAAAAGAACCTTATCAACGATTTTCTCAAGACAACAAGTAGACAATCAAGTGAGCAAGAAACCAACAAGAGAATATGAGTAGAACAAGAGAAATAAACGGTTAGAACAAGAAATTCAGCAACGATCAAGAGCAATGAGAGAAATATTGGGTCCTTTCAATTCGCCGATCTTCCTTCTTTTTTTTTTTTGTTTTTTTTTCTCGAATTTCCTTTTTGTCCTTTTTTTTTTTCTTCAGTCAAAAAACACAATGACTCAAGTAACACCTTTTTTTTTTTTTTTGAGTTTAGGACCCAAATAGAGAAGCGATAAATAGAGTTGGAGAATGAAAACACCAATGGAATACTATGGATGAGAGATTAACAAAGATGAACAAGAACACAAATGAAGAAGAACAAAACGCAAACCTGAAAATCAAGGAGCCAAGGCTCTGATACCAAATGATAAGCACCTTGGAATGGATCGCCTTGAAATTCAGATGTAGGGAAGGATATTGACGCCACACTCAAGAAAGATGAGAGGGTGAGTGATAAGTCATGGGGGTTTCGATCGCCACAAGTTGCCTTGATAAGATCACGATTAGTTCTTTGCCTAAGAACCAAAGGAAGCTCTCACAATAGAGAAAACTCTGATTTCATTCAAACTTAACATGCCTTGGTCATACAAGAGTTCTCCTATATATAGACTTAGTGGAGGTTGAAACATTAACCTCTACCACATTTCCCACTAAGCACTAATTATGCACCATTATCATGCATGCATGCATGCATGATGTTTATTTCCCACAATTCCCTAATACTAGCTTAGGAACTCCCAAAAGCATTAAAAACCCCACCAAAAGACATCAAAAATAACTTCAGAAAATTCCCCCAAAAATACCCACGAAAATTGGACACTTGTAGCCCTTGAATGCATCTTGGATCATGTGGTTTTGGGCCTTCAAGTTTTGTCTTCATGTGGGCTCAATTTCACTTTCAATTTGAAGGAATGTGATCCATTTAGTTGTTGCCTCCATTGTGCATTGATCCTTCTTCTCCTTGAGCTCCATTATTAAGCCTTCCAAAGCTTGCTTCATTCTCTTAGTCTTGGATCTTGTCATGGGTCCTCCAATTCCTTTCAATGCCTCTTCCTCTATGGCTTTGTCTTGTAAGCTTGTTTCCCCTCCTTGGTCCACATCATTATGCTTTTAGAGTTATCCATTTTAAATTTCTTTATTTGTTCTTTAGCATATTTGGATTGATTGACATAGTTTCCATCCCTAGTTTGTTTAATCTGTAATCCTAGGAAAAAGTTGAGCTCACCAACTAAGCTCATTTTAAATTCATTTTCCATTATTTTAACGAATTCTTTTAAAAAATTTGAGTTGGTGGACCCAAAGATTATGTCGTCGACGTAGATTTGGGCAATAAAGATTTCTTTTCCTAGGGTTTTAATAAATAGGGTTGAATCGATTTGTCCTTGTTTAAATTCTTTAGAAATTAGGTAAGTTGATAAGCGTTCATACCAGGCCGTAGGTGCTTGTTTTAGTCCATAAAGTGCTTTAGTGAGTTTGTAAACATGGTCAGATCTTTCTAAGTCCTTAAACCCAGGGGGTTGTCCTACATAAACCTCTTCCTTAATGAATCCATTTAGAAAAGCTGACTTTACATCCATTTGGTACAATTTAAAACCTTTATAGGATGCAAAGGCTAATAACATCCTAATGGACTCAAGTCTAGCTACCGGGCCATAGGTTTCGTCATAATCTAACCCTTCTACTTGGCTGAATCCTTTCGCTACTAAGCGGGCTTTATTTCTGACTATCTCTCCTTGATTATTTAACTTATTCCTAAAACCCCACTTAGTGTCAATGACGGATTTGCCCTAGGTTTAGGTACTAGTTCCCAGACTTAGTTTCTCTCAAATTAGGCTAACTCTTCTTGCATAGCTATGATCCAATCAGGATCAGGTAGAGCTTCCTCTATAGTCTTAAGTTCAATTTTTGTAATCATTGCTATCTGACTAAGATTTCTATAGGAAGACCTAGTTCTGACTCCTAGAGTTGGATCACCCACAATTTGATCGGTTGGGTGACTGAGTCTGGGTTTCTTGGTTTTTCTAGAACTTGGTTCAGCCTCAGGTCCGGCTGGTCTGTTTGGTTCACTATTTGATTCAACTATTTGAGTTGGTTCATTGACTCATTAGTTGGTTCAATAGTTAGTTCGTTTATGGGTTCAATTAAAGATTCAACAGCTTGTTCATTATCTTCTTGATCAGTATTTGATGAAGTTAGATATGAATTATCAGATTTTGACTTAATTTCTTCATCAAATATTAGATTGATTGTCTCTTCAATTTTCTTAGTTTGTTTGTTGTAAACCCTATAGGCTCTACTTGTTGTTGAGTATCCTAAGAAGATGCCTGGGGTTGACTTAGATTGGAACCTACCTAGATAGTCCTTGGTGTTTAGGATATGGACTTTGCACCCAAAGACCCTTAGGTAGTGTAGGTTTGAAAGTCTATGGTAGTATAATTCATAAGGTGTTTTATTGTGTCGTTTGTTAATTAGTACCCTATTTTGGATGTAGCAAGCCGTACTAATTGCTTCTGCCCAATATTGGTTAGCTAAGTTGAATTCATTGAGCATAGCCCTAGCGGCTTCCTGTAGGGTTCTATTTTTTCTTTCGACTATCCTATTTTGCTGGGGGGTTCTAGGACACGAAAATTCATGTATATACCCATTTGCCTTACAAAATTCCTCAAATCGTTGATTTTCAAACTCTCCCCCATGGTCACTCCTAAGTCTTTTAATTTTAGTATCATTTTGATTTTCAATTAACTTACAAAAGTCGTTGAACAGGTTCAGGGTTTCATCTTTGGTTTTTAGAAACCTAACCCAAGTAAACCTAGAGTAATCATCAACTATTACTAAGCAGTATCGGTTTCCGAGTTGGGTGCAGGAGCTCAATTGTAGTTTGAGTTAGATCAGATTGAATTAGTTTGTGATTAGACCTGGTTTGTTTACCTTGATTACATGATTCACATATTATATTTTCATGGTTTTTAATTTTAGGAATACCTTTAATTAGGCCAAGTTGGGTGATTTTTGAAATAATTCTTAGGTTAGTGTGACCTAATCTCTTATGCCAGAGGTTTGATTGTTCTAACTGAGTTAACATGCATTTAGGTACTAGAGGTAGGTTTATAGTGTAAACATTATTTTTCCTAGTGCCCTTAAGCATGATTTCTGAGTCTTGCAAGTTTCTGATCAGGCAGTTAGAATTGTTAAAAGTAACTATATATCCAGAATCACATAATTGACTTATACTAAGCAAGTTAAATTTAATATTTTCAACCAAAAGAACTTTCTTAATAACAAAGTCAGATTTAAGTTCAATATTACCTGACCCAATCACTTTGAGTGTAGCATTGTTGCCAAATGCTACTGAGCCTAGGTTTTTGAGCTTGAGTTTGGTGAATTTCAATTTATCCCCAGTCATGTGTCTGGAGCAACCGCTATCCAACATCCATTGGTCCAAATCTTTATGTTCCTACACATAAAGAGTTATGTTGATTTGGATCCAATTAGAATCAGGAATAGCTTAAATTGATTTTCACAACCTAGTCTGTCTCACCCAAATCTAGGGTTATCAATCACGTTTGCCTTATGGGTTTTGTGAAACAGGTTTTGGTAGATAGAATTATTTTGAAAAATTATGATTTATTTTAAAAAATTAAATTAATTTTGAAAACAGTTGATTTTGAAAAAAGAGGTTTGAATCTACAATTAATTGAAAATTTGTGTTAGATTCGAATTTGAATTTCAAAAATCGGCTTCCAGGTCTTGGCGAGGCACTAGGCCTTCTTTGGCCGTAGCCTTATTAGATCATCAACCTTTTCCTTGACAAAGTCTTTTAATGAAATTTCATTTTCAAAACTACTTTTTGACAAAATCTGGTCTAACTAGTTTGGGTCTTGGATCGGTAGCTTCGGCTAGTTTCACCAGTCTAAAGAGACCAAGTAGAGTATACCGACCGATCCAGAGTTTTTCTGATCGGTCCATAGACCGATTAGTGAGCTCACAGCGACTAAGTGATTCTGTTCGATCCCTGATCGTTCCGCAGACCGATCAGGGACCTCCCTGATCGGTCACCAGACCGATCAGGGGTTGGCCTGATCGGTCATACAGACCGATCAAGCAAATCTGTGAGAAATCCTTCTGTCCTCGACCTGATCGGTCCACCGACCGATCAGGAGGTTCACAAATTTTCACAAACCTTCTGTTCGATCCCTGATCGATCCGCAGACCGATCAGGGACCTCCCTGATCAGTCACCGGACCGATCAGAGAGCAGCCAGACCGATCAGGAGGTTTCCTGATCGGTCTGGACATCCAAAGATCGGACGGTGGATCCGATCTACCGTAATAAATTTAGTTGGTGATCGGTCCACCAACCCGTTTAATCACGTCTCCACTTCATTCCTCAACCCTAGCTGACTCCCTCAGTCTGCGTCCTGCGAGTTCTTGCTGCAAGTTCCTGTTGAGAGCATCCTCTCTTCTTCCTACCATTTCTTGCTCACCTCATCTTCCTCCTATTCCTGCGTGCGAGATCTACTCCCTGCGGTTTGTGAGGTTGCGAGTTTTTCCATCTTGCCCCTGCTCTTGTTCCTTCGGATTTCCTTCTGCACTGCTATGAGTTCCACTCTTGCTTCAGTGCTGTGAGTTCCTTCTCGCGAAACACTTGTGTGTTCTTCTTCCTGCGCAAGGTCCTCTCCGCTTCAAGTTGTCAAGACCTTCTTCCATCACCTTCATGGCACCAAAGTAAGCATATTCTTGCGGTTTATTTGATGTTTATCTCATAATGTTGTGATTTTGAGAACTAATCAGTGATATCTAATGTTGTGCTTGCTTATGTTGTGACCTTACCCTTACCATGATCATCCATTATTGTGTCGATCATCATTTTCTCTTTTCTTCCGTGACCTTGGTTCATGTGATCAAAATTTTTTGTTGGTCTGCCTTAACTTCACTTGATCCATTTCATCTTTGTGCCATGATCTTAATCTTGTGTTTGCCATGGTCTTGGCGTAACCTTAATTAACCTCACTGATCGAATTTTCCAATTGATCCATTCAAATACCGTGACCCATTATTTCTAACCCTTAGGAAATCTTCCAAAGGCAAAGAACCTGCCGAGGGTGTTGGTGCTTGGATGGCTAGAGAGGGGGGGTGAATGTAGTCAGACACAAATGATTACCTCTTTTTGAGATTTCTGCACTTAAGCGTTAGCAGCAACAGCGGAATACATAGAGATATAGAAATGCAGGGACGAACAGAACACACAAATCACAAACTCTAACACGAGGATGTATAAGGTTCGGGGATAACTTGCCCCTACTCCTTGGCGTGCCCGTGAGGTGGGCGATCCCTTGATCGTCGGCAGATCAAGCCCCGGAAAATCAGGATAAATGAATCCTCCTTCTCGGTAGAGAAACCTCTCCACACAATGTCTCAACAGATATGAAATAAAAGCACAGTGACAGCAACCAGAAAGCTTACAGAGCACTCGGACAGAAGAAACCCAAGAACTCTACACGAAGCTCCACTCAACACAAACCTCACGCAAGAACTCCCCGCTCTTCGTGTCTGCTTGCTGATGGACTCGCCAAGCTCTTTTCCTCTTCCAAGCGCTCAAGTGTCAGAGTATATGCTCAAGCTTCAAGATTCACAGATAGCCAAAGGATGATCAAGTGTTGCAGCAAGAGCTGAAGAGTTGAAGAGATGAAAGTTGTTGCAGAGTCTTCAGTCTTCTTCGCTACCCGCTCTTAAGCCTCTGCCCAAAACCCAGGTCACAGACGCTCCTCTGCAGCTGCTCATCTGAAACAGCCCAGCTACCCTGACCTCTCCTGGACTCCCTAAGGTCTCCTCAGCCGAGCCCCAGTCAGCTTCTCAGTAGTGCAGTCGTCCGTTGAAACCTGAGAAGAGGAAAACGTTAAAACTGTGGCACCGAAAGATCAGTTGACCCTCCTCCACTACTTGAAATCATCCCTGCATCACCTGCACACTTAACAGAGGTTTAGCAAATGAAATCAAACTTGCATCAGTATAGCAGAGGAAATCAGAGTGAAATCAGTAGTGTTTAGAAGTCGGACAGCGTATTTGAATTAAAGATTTCAGCTACTGATCGGTCACCCGACCGATCAGAGAAGACCCTGATCGGTCACCGGACAGATCAGGGTAAGCCCAGACCGATCAGGCTCCATCCTGATCGGTCCACGGCAAGAAATATGGGATCGTGACTTCTAGTGATTGGTCACCAGATCGATCACAGGTCGTGGATCGGTCACCTAATCGATCCACCCCTTTGCTGAGGGTTTCTTCAGCTTAGGAGGCCAAACCCACTGATCGGTCACCTGACCGATCATGTTGTGGCCTGATCAGTCTGGTGACCGATCAGGTCACTCCTTGACCGATCAGGAGCCTTCCTGATCGGTCGGGATGAGCAGTGTCGCGACACTTTGATCGGTCAAGCGTCCGACCCAATTTCTCACAAAACCTACTGACCTCTCCCTGATCGTTCACCAGAACGATCAGGAGCTGAACAGAAGCCAAACAAAATGCTTCTGTTCTCTCCCTGATCGGTCATCAGACCGATCAGACTTCTCTGGATCGGTCACCAGACCGATCCACAACAGGGAGTTCGTGCCAACTCCCTGATCGGTCACCAGACCGATCCAGTCAAGACCAATTCATCCCTGAGTCCAGAGAACAGCCTCCCTAGCCTTCTCTGACTCATTCTGGTCCCAGAGAACGAGCTCACGTGCCCTCTCCGACCAGTACACGCAATGCTCAGTCCCCCGGACCAAGACTTCGTGCCCAGCTTCACTCACCAGGACTTCATTCAACCTAGCTTCACTCACTAGGACCTGGCATCACTCACCAGGGTTTCGGTCACCCGGCTTTACTCACCGGGACCCGGCTTCACTCACCGGATTTCAATCAGCCTAGTTTCACACGCTAGGACCTGACTTCACTCACCAGGGTTTCATTCACCTGGCTTCACTCACCAAGACCCAGCTTCACTCACCGGGATTTCAGTCACCTAGTTTCACTCACCAGGACCCGGCTTCACTCACTGGGATTTCGGTCACCTGGCTTCACTCACCAGGATCCGGCTTCACTCACCGGGATTTCCATCACCTGGCTTCACTCACCAGGACTCGGATTCACTCACCGGGGTTTCCAATCACCTGACTTCACTCACCAGGACCCGGCTTCACTCACCGGGGGTTTCATAACCCAGCTTCACTCACCGGGAGTCGTGCCCAGTCCCCGACAAGGACTTAAACCAGACTCATTTCATTAGCCTAAACTAAAATCGGTGTCAACACCAAAACAACAATCAGGGTCAGACTGCATCAACAATCTCCTCCTTTTTGTTGTTTGACAACGCGATTTTAAGTTTAGGTATTTGAAATTAATTGTAGTCAAATATCACTATCGTAGGGGAATCAAGATCCTCCCCCTACAATAGTTAAACTCGGAATTATCCTAAACTTAACTAACCAAACTCTCGCCCTTTGTCAAACACTGAAAAGGTGTAGACTGGTTGTTAAGTTTAAAATGCCTCCCCCTCAAACCAGGGTTTTCCCAAAACTGGATATGATTAATTCGATGTCATATGAAAAACATATAATAAAGATAAAACATGAAAGGAAAATCATATGCATCATATGAAATAGAAAACAACATCAAATAACAAAAACCATGAAATAGCAAGTCATACATGAAATCAGTCAGATAGTCAGATACATCACAAATCATGGAAGCATAACCAAAATCAGAGTACAAGCACAATCAATCCTGGGCAGGTGGGTCGTCAGACTGCATGGGGCCATATGTCGTGTCATCGTCTGGTAGGAAAGACCCTGGGGCAGTGCTACTGGAAGGCGCAGGTCCAGAAAATGAAGACTGGTACGGTTGACCAGCTGCCCAAGCGCGCCACTCTGCAAACCACTCCTCCTGACCGGAACGCATCCCAGTGACCTCGGACTCGATCGTGAGTAATCGGCGATCGATAGATTGAAACTCAGAGCGGACCTCCTGTTGCCAGAGCTCTGACACATGAAGCTCATGCTGTATCGTCTGCTCTAGCTCTGAGACCTGCCATCGGAGGTCAGGATCCGGCTCATACCCCTCATCTGCTGCTGCGGGCGCCTCGTGATGTCCAGCTGGTGCGGCTGGAACCTGTATGTGTGCGCCCCGAGGTAGCTCTCCTAGACCTCGCCCATCCTTCCATATAAGGCCCTGGTCCTGAGGTCCAACAATGATGCCAGACTTGGCAAACGCACGTTTGCCAAGCCGGCAATCCTGCCGAACCATGGGCACGGTCCTACCCTTGGTCACATCAATACCGCCTGACTGAAGCCAATCGGTAATAACGTGACCAAAGGGCATGTAGACGATGTGACGGCTGGGACTATAGGACACGATGGAACCGAGAATGCACGCCGTGATGTCAAAATCGAGGAGGCGATGCATCCCGTAGAGCATCAAGCAATGGTAGGGGCGGATCTCAGCCAAGGGTTTTGAAGTTATTGGCAGCATGCAGTTTGTGACAATTTTGAAGAGGATATAATCAATAGGAGAAAGATGAAGGGCAGCAAAAGTAGGAAAATCATGCCCTAACTCATCGAGGCTATCCGGCCTAGGGTGTCCCAAAAAGTGCTCATAGATGGAGTCGAGGGTGACTCCCACAAATGGAGGCGGCAAAGGATCTGGGAGTTCAGGGTAGAAAGAATGGACATTTGGCGACCGTCGAACGCCAAGAAACTCAGAAAAATTACTGTAGGTAAAATCAAGATTCGTCTTGGCAACCCGAGTCGTAAATTCAAAACTCCCTCGTGGTCCCGGATGCAGGTTATTATAGAATTTTGATACAAGGTCAAGGTTGATGGTTCTCTCGAGAGATAGGAAAAAGTCAAGGTTGTAGAAGTCAAGAACCTCCTTAATAGAGGAACAGTGCTCATATAAGAAGGGCCTATCTATCGATCTACACGGGAGAAGTTTGAACGTTCTAGTTTGAAAAGCTTGTTCGAAGGCAGCATTAGGGAACCTAGAGCTCGAGGAAGGTTGAGGCCTAGCAGATGAAGAGGGAGCTCTGGATCGTGAGGTACCCTCGGTAGGTTCTTTGCCCTTGGAAGATCTCCTAAGGGTTGGAATAATGGGTCACGGTATGTGAATGGATCAATTGATAAAAGTCAATTGTTGAAATGCATGGCACATAGATGAAACGATTAGTGAAGTTTAGGGCACGGCCAACACAATGGATCAAATGCAGGTCGGTTTGATCAAGTGAATCATAACACAATAAATTGATCAAATACAATGAAGGTCATAGCACAAAGATGGGACATTGATCACGGCAGAAAAGATGGTAAGGTCACAACATTAGATACCACACAACAATGGAATTGAGGGAAGTGCACAACACAAATTAAACCACTAATTGTGCAAAAATCATACTTAATGAGTAATCAGCAAGATAAAACTGCAAAAATGGCTTACTTTGGTGCCATGAAGTGAGAACTTTGGAGACGTTCTTAGAAGGCTCGAGAGGATGCAGGGAGCAGAAGAGACTCGAGCGCTCACACAGTCAGAGAAGAAGAGCTCGCAATGTGCTTCGCGAGAACTTGTGAAGAGGGAACTCAGGAGCCAGAAAAACTCGCAACTCGCGCAGAGAACTCACAAGAACTCACTCCCAAAGACCCTCAGAGACAAATCACAGGAAGCTTGAGCAGGCAAAACTTGAGCGCCAACTCACAGAACTCACACAGCAGGGAGAAGATCGCAGGAAGCCACGTGCAGGAAGAGGAGAAAGAGGGGATTCGGTCGGCTAGGATTAGTGGAGTAAGGGATAGAGAGTTAATAGGTTGGTGGACTGATCCACCAACCAGATTTAATGCGATCGATCCGATCGACCGTTCGATCTGGGGGTACCCAGACCGATCAGGGTTCCACCTGATCGGTCTGGCTGGGTCCTGATCGGTCGGGTGACCGATTAGGGAAGCCCCTGATCGGTCTGCCGATCGATCAAGGAGCGAACAGAGAGTTTTGCGCGATTTTGTGAACCTTCTGATCGGTCGGTGGACCGATCACCAAGGTGGCCAGATCGGTCAATGGACTGATCAAATCCAAGACAGAAAGATTTCTGCAGATTGTCATAGAATTTCGTGATCGGTCTGTATGACCGATCAGACCAACTCCTGATCGGTCTGATGATCGATCAAGGAGGCCCCTGATCGGTCTACAAATCGATCAGGGATCGAACAGAGTGGACAGATGATTCTGTGAGCTCTCTGATCGGTCTGTGGACCGATCAGATATCAGAAAACCTCTGAAATCACAGTTTCAGACATCCTTTCGATATCAGAAACCTCTCTGTTAGATCTAGGATGTATTCCCTCGACTAGAATGGATCCTTTAACAAGGATCAAAAGTCCTTATGGGTTTAACAACCTCTCTGTTGTAAAAACAAGAGCCCAATCAATGAAGTCATAATCAATCAAAATATACATCCAATTTGTAACAAGTTTGTATCAAAATTTATTCCCCAAATTGCTCATAAAAGTGAATAGGAAAATTTTCCAGTATAGATGGAGAAATTTTCAATGTATCTACATTGTTTATGATTCCCATTTCCTTAACCCCAATCATATAAATTCAAGATCAAAATCCATTTCTCATGGGTAGTGAATGGTCATCCATTAAATGGAGGAAATGGTAAGCACATCTCTAGGAATGACCATGTGTTTGGAGCACCATCTATCAACCACCCATGTTGATAGATGCTCCCCCTCAATCAATGCCTATACAATTTGAAATATAGAGGTTTTAGGTACCCAAATTTTGGGACCTAATGCATCAACAATGAAGGACTTAGGCACCCATGCCTTAGTCATTTTCTTTTGAATCCTAGGAACATTTGGTGGTGTAATACGAGTTCTAGACATTAATGACATAAAGGTTGGTTCTTTAGGTTGGTAACCTATACCGGCCTTGTTGTAAACTGTTCTTTGTGAATTGAGGATCATATCTAAAGTTTTGGAGCTAGTTGAAAATTTCTCAAGAATATTCTTGAGGGTTTCAACTTCGCTCCTTAGGGTCTTGTTTTCATCCTTAAGGAACTCATCATGCAAATCATCAATATCATGGTCTTTAGGTGTTTTCAATTGTTTTATTTCTACTTTTAAAGCCTTCACATTATTCTTAGATTTTTTTAAGCATGTTTGTCAAGCAAGCTATTGTTCTATAGCATTTATCTAGTTCGGGAGAAATTACCCCTTCATCATCCGAAGATGATGAAGCCGCGGTTGAGGAGTCACTCGATTCGTCACCACTTTCTTCATTTGGTACCTCTAGTGCCATGAAAGCCATGTGACATGTGTTCTTCTCCTCCTTCCTTTCCTTCTTCTTCTCCTTCCTCTGCTTTCTTCTGTCTCCTGCCACAAAAGCCACACCCTTCTCCTTTGGGCTTTGGTTAGCGATCTCATGTAGTTCCATTTCATAAAATAAGTCTTCTAACTTAATAATTGACAAATCCTTGGAAACCTTGTAGGCATCCACCATGGATGACCACAAGGCATTCCTTGGAAAAGCTTTTAAAACGTACCTCACAAGGTCGCGGTTCTCGACCTTTTCGTCAATGGAGTGGAGACCGTTGAGTATCTCCTTGAATCTACTATGAAGTTCACTTACCGTTTCACTCTCCTTCATGGAGAGATTTTTGAGCTGGTTGAGGAACAAGTCTCTCTTGTAAGTACCCCTGGTTGATTTTGATGTGATTAATCAATTTAAGTTAGGTCCTGGTATGTTTAATCCCTCTGCTAAGTGTGCAGGAGCTTAGGTACAGAGGAAGTCGAGCGTAAGACGTAGCGGATGAGAAGGATTGTGCGGGGAAGTGAGCCGACGGGCTCGGTACAATTCGAGGGACGCGGAAGCTGCGGAAGAGTACGCTGGTGGAGCGAGAAGGACGTGCGCGGTGTCCAAGGGACGAGAAGCCGGGAGGAAGGACGCTCGAGGGGCGAAAGGCCGAAGTCGAGTTCGGGTGAGCCTAACTCCGGTTGGCGTGAAATCACCCAGAAGACGAAGAATCAAAAAGACTGGTCCAACCGCCCAAAAGAAAAGAGAAAATTATTTGGTACTGGTCCATGCGCCCAAAAGAAAAGAGAAAATTATTTGGTGCCAAGAAGATTCGAACCTGTGACTCCACTACTAGATGTCTCCATACTTACCGAATAGGATAAATAGGTGATGTGAATAAGTTGATGTGAGCCGAAGATAAAGTTAATCACCTGCTGCGAATAGAAGCAAAGTTTTAATTAAACTTTATCTTCTAAAGGATAACCTTATCCTTTAATCAGATCTAATGGATGCAGTTTAATCCCATCCAAGATTAACTGTCCAGATTATATCCATGGATCAACGGCCAAGAAAAAATTCATCAAAAAACAATAATCCAGATTTATTCTCTTAGGCTATAAATAGACTTAGAGATTTAGCTTTAGGAATCAATCATTTTTTATTCATTCTTGTAAAATCTCTAAAAGTCTAGCGTGCTATTTTTGTAAGGCTTCTCTGCCACAAGGAGATTTTTTATTGAGCGTCCACTGCCTTGGAAGCAACGTTCTCAGTTGCGACCAAGTTTTTTTTAAGACGAGTGCCTCCACTTTCATAATTTTTGTCCAACCCGATCCAACAAGTGGTATCAGAGCCAAGGTCGCCGTAGAAGGACTAATCGCCGACTGCAGCAATTTCAAAAAAAAATGGTTGGAGTCATAATCTACCCGCCGAAATTTGAGGGGGAGTTCGCGATGTGGAAGCGCCGAATGCAGGTATTTTTTAAAACAGATATTGAACTGCTATTAATTATGAAAAATGATTTTCAGTTCCAAAAGACAACAACGACAAGGATAAAGAAATAGAGTCGTGGACTAAGAAGGAGCAAGCGGACTTTGTAGCAAACGGCAAAGCGAAATTTCATCTACTAGCCGTTCTTCCCGCACAAGAAGTCAACCGCATCGGAAATTACAACTCGGCAAAAGAGCTCTGGGAGAAATTCCTGGAATTACATGAAGGTACCTCAGATGCAAAATTGGCGCGACGAGACCTTCTTCAAAGCCAACTGACAAACCTCCGGATGGAGGATGGAGAATCAGTTGCACATCTACATGCTAAGGTAAAAGAACTAATCACCGACCTTGAGAACCTCGAAGAAAAGGTAACAAGTCGCGATGCTCAAAGGTACGTCTTAAACGCATTTCCGAGAACCCCGGAATGGACCTCGGTAATCGATGCATATTTCATTTCGAAAGATTTAACGGTAAGTACATTAGAGCAATTATTTTCTACTTTGGAACTTCACGAATCTCGTTTTGTAGAAAAGAATAAGAAAGCAGGCATCGTCGCACTGAACACAAGGAAGATCCAACTCGACGAGGAATCCTCAACTGACGACGAAGCAATAAAAATGGTAAGTTCTTTTAAAAGTTTTTTTAAAGCTAACAAATTTTCAAGAACGCAGAAAAGAAGACGGTCCCCAAAGAAGCGAATAATCAGATGCTACAACTGTAAAGAGGAGGGACACCTGAAGGACCAGTGTCCTAAACTCAAAAATTAGCCAAAGAAGAAAAAGGTACTGAAGGCCACCTGGGATGAGTCCTCATCAGAAGAGTCGGAAGGTCAAGAATACGCGGGACTTGCGCTGATGGCAAATCATCAAGAAGGGAGCACTGATGAAAGGGGAGAGACGTCAGAAGAAACCGATGACGAAAGAGGAACCTCGCTTTTCGAAAGCGACCCGGTAAGTGAGGTTTGTTTTCTTCCTCATGATCAATTATATGCAGGAGTTAAAGCCTTGCTCAAATCTAATTGTAGATTAGAAAAAGAAAATTTTAAATTAAAAAATGAATTATCACTTACATCCTCTTCTGATATTTTGAAAAATGAAAATGATAATTTGAAAAATTTAGTGCAAAAATTAGAACTTGATATTGCATATTTACGACAAAAGAAAAATAGCTTTCCTGATAATTTAAATTGGTATTTTAAAAACCACAAGGGTCAATTTAAAAAAGTACCCAAAAGCTATATTCCACCTAAGTTTTTAATTAATCCTGTAGACAGGAATTTATTTTGGGTTCCTAAATTTGTATTAAACTGATAATTTTTTTTGGTATTATATATGTGCGCATTTTGTTTCTCTAACAAAAATTATGTCTTTATTTTTTTATGCACAATTATGCTGTCTATCTACTGGAACTTCTTTCAAATTTTTCGAAGTATTTTTTCTAATTTTTTAAAATTTATTCTTCAAGAACTCTTATGTGTTGGTCCGTCTATTCACCCCCCTAGCCGGTCCAAATTTGTTTTAATTTTTTTTCCCGTCTATTCACCCCCCTCTAGCCGGTCCAACCCGATCCAACATCTCTTAGCTATTCTCGAATCCTGGGTGCCCTCATGGAGTTCGATAAGCTTGTTCCATAGATCCTTTGCGCTTGTGAAGGGACCATTAGTTTGTCCTTGGTCATCCCACATTGCAATGTGACCACCGCCTTCGCATCAGCTTCTCCTTTGCGAGTTTGCTCAGCGACCATCGTGAGGACTCCAACTCTTTTCCCTCGGCAACTCTTGGAGGGATGAATCCTTCCTTCACGGAGAACCACATTCCAATATCGGTCTTGAGGTAGTACTCCATACGAGACCTCCAATACTGAAAATTAGATCCGTCGAAGAAGGGAGGTCGGGTGGTGCTAAATCCTTCTCTCATTGTCATTCTTGTTGACTCTCGGGTGTTAGTCCGTTTGAGCAGAGCCCCAAGCTCTGATACCACTTGTTGGTGCTTGGATGGCTAGAGAGGGGGGGTGAATGTAGCCAGACACAAATGATTACCCCTTTTTGAGATTTCTGCACTTAAGCATTAGCAGCAACAGCGGAAGCAAAATACAGAGAGATGCAGAAATGCAGGGACGAACAGAATGTTGGTGCAGAAAGCACCCAAGTCGAACCTAAGTTTTGATAATGGAAAAAGGGATCAAAAGTTAAGTCTTATTTGTTATCTAACATGTTACTCAAGTGTGCAGGAAAAGTCCTAGCAAAGACAGCTAGGCACTGGCGAAGGAATGCCAGGGTAAAAAGTCCTAGCAAAGGGCTGCTAGGCAGTGGCGAAGGAATGCCAGGGTACTGAAGCCCTAGCGAAGGACTGCTAGGCGTCAGGCAAAGGACAGCTTGGGACTGAAGACCTAGCGAAGGACTGCTAGGCGCCAGGCGAGGGACAGCTTGGTATCCAAGACCTGGCGAAGGACCGCTAGGCAAAAGTCCAACCGGAGGAGCCGGTTGGCATCAGGTACATTCTCCCGAGAGGAGTAGGTGAGGACGCGTTCCCCGTCGAGGGAACAGTAGGCGTCGGTTCGACGTAGGGCTCCATTTGGGAGGCCCAAAGTCAGAACAAGACAGCTAAGGCTGTATAAACTAACATCTTATTGCTTTATGGTGTTTTGGACTAACCCTGGATGCAGGACCGAAGGAACGAGTGTCTGCAGCTCAGAGAACCTCAAAGGAGTGAGGCAGCAGCTGACCAGGGCGTTCGGAGTGTCCCGGGCGCCCCCAAGGTGAACACAAAACACATGGAGCAAAGGAACTGCTTCTGCAGCTCATGGGCGGGGCGCCCCCGTGCTCCCGGGCGCCCCCAGCGTCCCGGGCGCCCCCTGTGCATGCCATCGAAGCAGAAGCTTGCGAAGCCAAGGGATAAGCTCTGACCCGGTCAACCCGGGCGCCCCCAGCTTCCCGGGCGCCCCGGTCAAGATCTGATCCGAGTTTGAAGGGATCAGAAGTTGACCGAGTGAAAGTCGGATCGGTCGACACGTGGGGGGGGCGCCCTCGACGATCCGGGCGCCCCCAGGTGCTATAAAAGGACCCTCGAACCAAGGCTTCAAGACAACACTTCATTCAACGCAATCACGCTCTTCCACTCCCGCGCTCTGCTCTAGAAACCTCCCGACTCGAGATACAAGCGCCGACGACGTCCCTCTACTCCGAGAAACATTCCACACCGGACGTCGATAATGAAGAGCGATCTTTTACTTTTGTGTTTACTATACTGCAATTGTAACATCTATTTGTAAACCGTTTTGCGCACTTATAGAATTGCCCGCAGAAAACGGTCAACGACCGTGGACCTTGGAGTAGGAGTCGACCTAGGCTCCGAACCAAGTAAAAACACCTGTGTTCGCGATTGTTTTATTCCGCTGCGTAATTTCTCTAATTCTAAAATCCGAACGTTTTCCGATATTCACCCCCCTCTATCGGTTCTCTCGATCCAACAAGTGGTATCAAAGCGGGGAAGTTCAAATTTGGTGCAACCACCAGTTTGAAAATTTTTCGCATTTCTTTAAATTTTTCTTTTAATATTTTTTTTCGTTCGAATTTCTTTTAATATTCTTTTTTCGTTCGAATTTCTTCTAATATTCTTTTTTTCGTTCGAATTTCTTCTAATATTCTTTTTCCGTTCGAATTTCTTCTCGTTGATCGAGGTTGGTGCAACACCCCTCGATATTTAATTTTCTTTATCCCGCACTGCTAATCCAAAACCAAGTCTTGGGACAAAGTTTTTCTTTCTCTTATCTCTTTTTTAGATAAAATACCTAATGACCATGCAAGAAGGATTCAGCACAGCCAGACCTCCTCTTTTCAATGGAGAAGACTTTTCCTACTGGAAAAGTCGAATGGAGGACCACCTAAAAACTCAGGTGGACATGTGGATAATCATCCAGTCCGAACTGGAGATCCCCAAAAATGCTGAAGAAGTACCTCAAAGCTACACAGAGTGGGACACCGCTCTGAAACGGAAAATTGAAGCGGATCAAAAGAGGAGCTGAACCGGGTGGGCCCTTTCAACAGTGCCAAGGAGCTGTGGGGAAAACTGATCGAGCTGCACGAAGGAACATCAGACACTCGGATCAGCAAGAGAGATCTGCTCCTGAACAAACTGTATACCATCAAAATGGCCGACAACGAAACAGCAGCTCAGCTTCACGCCCGAATCCAGGAACTGATGAACGGACTGCACACCATCGGTCACAAGGTCGAAAACTGTGACCTAATAAGGTACGCTTTAAATGCTTTCCCGAGAAACACCTTGTGGGCATCTATGGTAGATGCATACAAGGTTTCAAGGGACCTTTCAAAAATAAAATTAGATGAATTGTTCTCTGAATTAGAATTACACGGACAGACTAACTGCAATTTGGCCGAGAAAAGTATTGCCTTTGTTGTAGGTAAAACTGGAAGGACAACAAAGAAGAAGCCTCAACCAGAACCCGAGTCTAACTCAGACTCAGACACAGAAGATGAAGAAGGAGATCGACCAAAGTTGGTTCGACTGGCAAGAAACTACTACAAAGAATTGAAGAACCAAACCAACAAACGGAAAGTCAGCCGAAGAAGGGATGAACCAGCTGAACCCGCAAACAAAAAGAGCAAGCCCAATGTGACCTGCTACGAGTGCAAGAAGAAGGGTCACTACAAGACGGAGTGTCCGAACCTAAAGGAAACCAAGAAGAATAGAAGGAAGAAGGCACTTCAAACAACGTGGGACGAGTCCTCCTCCGAAGAAGAAGAAGAAGTCCCACAGTCGAACCTACTAGCTCTAACCGCCTCAGAAGAAGTCGAGTCCGAGTCATAATCAGAACAGGACGACGGCAGACTGACATTTGCAGAGGACGGCGAAATCAAGGTAAGTGGATTTACTAGATGTCAATTAAATGAACTAATTTCGTATCTTTCTCGAGATCTAGCGAAAGCTAAACTCCGAATCGAATCCCTCCGACAGGAAGTAAAACTCCTGAAAGAGGGAGCTGATTCTAAACCCTTAACCGAGAAAGTTCAAGAAGGAACTCCTACTCAAGTTGAAAAACTTGAGAAAGAGAACTCCTCCCTCAAAACTCAGGTTAAGGATCTTAGATCAGCATTAGAACGATTCACTTCTGGTTCCAAGGGTCTTGACATGATTCTTGGAAAACAGAAATCGGTTCTAAATCGATCCGGATTAGGCTATAGAACAAAATCTAGACAAAGATCCTATTTTGCTGTACTGAATCAGTCCAGAAATAAAGTTCAGGCATGGGTACCAAAACTATGCCTGAACAAACAAACTGGATCAAACCAATATTTGATCCCCAAGGACAAGGTTCACATCTTGCCAAACCATTATCGTGGCTATAGTCCAGGGGGAGCCAAGTTAAAAACTATATTTATTGTTAGATAAAATTCAATTCTTGACTGCAATTTGCTTGTTTATTTAATTTCTGCATTTTATCATGCTTAGGAATGGTTAGTGTAAGGCCAAACCAACTTAACTGAAATTTGACAACATAGCATTGGGTGGCGGTGAGATGATAGTACGTTAGGGAAACCAATTCTAATAAGGTGAAGTATACTTGGTCTCTTTAGACTGGTGAAACTAGCCGAAGCTACCGATCCAAAACTCAAACTAGTTAGACCAGAATTTTCAAAGATTAATTTTGAAAATGAAATTTCATTAAAAGGCTTTGTCAAGGAAAGGGTTGATGATCCAATAAGGCTACGGCCAAAGAAGGCCTAGTGCCTCGCCAAGACCTGGAAGTCAATTTTTTAAATTCAAATTCAAATTATTCTTTGTCAAATTCAAATCTAACACAAATCTTTAGTTACTGGTAGATTTAAACATTCTTTTCGAAATAAATAATAATCTTTTAAATAAATTCCATTGTTTTCAAAATTAATTAAAATTTGAAAATAATTTATCAAAACCTGTCTCACAAAACCTATAAGGCTAACGTGATTGAAAACCCTAGATTCAGTGAGACAGTAAGATTAAACTCAATTAAAATTTCTTTAATACCTAAATTATGGTTTAATCCTGTAGTCAAACCATGGTCAACATAGTCAAACCATGATCAACAGAGTCAAACCATGGTCAAAGCAGTCAAACCATAGTTAGAGCAGTCAAATCATGGTCAAACCAATTAAGTCACGGTCAAACGATGACAAGACAAAAAGCTGCATTCACCCTTGACCTGGGCGCTCGGAACCACGCGGGCGCCCCCATGACAGTCAAAGCAGCAAAAGCTGCAAATTCAGCCTGACCGGGGAGCCTGGGCCACTCCGGGCGCCCCCAACCAGACCTAGTCACTGCCAATGGCAGTGACCACTGTCCCGGGCGCCCGGGAGCTCCCGGGCGCCCCCAATGAGATGCCTATAAAAGGGCATCCGAACCCCCTCCTCTTCCCACACCAAAAACCTTCTTCCTTCCTCACTTCCTTCCTTCCAAAAAGATCAAGTGACACTTGTGCTTCCTCAATCTCACCATGCCTCCCCGGTATGATTTATTTTATGCATTTAGAATTATTTTCCTCATTCTTTAATGCATTTAAAATTATTCCTTTCTTATAAATGCATGTCTCTTAACTTAGAAAACGCCGAGCAAACCAAGCGAACCCCGGTGCCGAACCGAGTCCCGACCCTAGGTTCCCGACTCTAGAACTATGTAATAAGTTTGCTCGAACCACTTACAAGCCTATCAAAACTAGCTATCTTAATAGACATTTCTTTACCCAATCTTGTCCCCTAGCTATGAATGTCATAAACTTTTATCAACTAGATAATTTAGTATTCTGCACTCATACCATTAACACATCCTTATGTGCAGAATTTTATAATAACATAGTTTGACAAAACGATCTCATGTTTGTCACTACTGTTCAAGGGATACCCTTGTCGATCACTCCTACCTTGCTAAATCGATTCCTTGGCCTACGACCTTCCCAGTCCACCTTTTGTTGCTATCCACCTAGGAATCCTCCATTTGATCCTCCCTACTCTCACATTACTTTAGACATGCTCCACTCCTATTTCTTTAGGGAAGCTAGACTCCCCGCAGATAGACGATTCCAGTTCGTTGACCTTCAGGCACAGGACTACGTCCTGTACAGAGTCTTGGTCCGCTGTATCTTACCACTCTCCACTAGAGATGTCGCGACCATGCAACCTTTTCATGCCTTCCTTCTATATGCCCGATCCATCACCTTGACATTGACATTGGACTACACATGTTTTATACTATTCTGCATGCATCCAGTGTCACGACCCAGGGACGAGTGCGCACTCCATTCTGCCACATCATCACCTCCCTCCTTCATCACCACGGTCGTGACATTACCGTGGGTGAAATAACCGCGATGACCGATTTTGATGAAATAGGATCTAGGAACTTCTCTTTAGCCGGTCTAGAGGTATCGGACACCGGGGTTTTGAGTTGGAGACGACAGCGAGCCGGGGCTCCGATCGACTCAAACGAGGAGATAGAAGTCGACGTCGCCGATTTAGCAGCCGAGGCTCGTGCACACATAGATGAGCTGCCTCCACCGACCATCGACCAGCGCTTCACTCAGATGCAGACGGAGATCCACAGCCTCCGAGAGGAGGTTGAGGCCTACCACCTCGAGCAGATGGACGCTCGTAGAGCTGATCGAGAGGTGGACGATGCACGATACAGTGAGATACTATCACTACTGAGAGCATGGCAGCCTGGCTTATCTGACCACCTTGGTCCCTCTTCATAGTTAGACTATTTCAGCATTGTACTAAGTAACTAAAACTTGACTACGGTTTGACTCTACTGGACCTCTATTTGACCAGTTAACCTATTTTGTTTGACTACTTATTTGACTTGAGTATCTGATCTTTACTATGTTCGGTAGAATAGGTTTACCTTGCTTTTTGATTTTTCTACTACGTTACTCATTTTCAAATGCTTTTAAAATCAATTTTTTAATTGAGTTCAAAATCAGTTTTTAAATTTTTTAAATATTTTCAAAATCAAATTTTAACTTAGTTTTGAAAAATGTTAAATATTTTTCGACTTAGTTTTATTTTAAAACTACCCCTTTCAAAACTAGGGCTTTTTCGAAAATGGACTCAGCCTAGGCCCTAACCCTAGAAATGCATGCACCTATAGATTTAGAAGCCAGCATCTCACAAGCACCTTAGGGTACTTTTGATTGATAACCTAGAAAGGGTTGAGATGCTTAGGTCTTTGCCTTAATTCAAGATGCTTTAAGTCAGTGCATCTGCAGTAATTGGGGCACTAAATACAACTTACACAGTAATCAAGTTAAGTGTCAAGTTTAGAAAATCTAACTTGAACAGAACACTTAACTTGACTAACCCTAGTGAAAACTACTGTTTATAACAGTTAGTAAGTAGCTAATTGGGTTAGACAGGTCCCTAAAAGAGGAAATTGAAACTAATTTGATTTAATTCTCATCATGAATTGGTTTAGTACAGCAAAATCAAGCCAGTTATTTTCCTTCATGCAATTTAATTATTCTGTTTCTGCTATATTTATTTGTGTTTGATATATGGCAAAGGGGGAGAGATAGGAAAGGAGAAAGTTTAAAAAAAAATTTCTAAATTTCAAACTCTATCCGTTATTCAAAAAGTACTTAATTAAGTTTTTCAAAAGTACTAAGTTTTTCTAAGTACTTAAGTTTTTCAAAACTTCCCTAAATACTTATGTTTCTCAAAACTTTACAACAAGTACTTAAGTCTTTCAAACTTTCCTAGATACAAATTTTTTCTAAGTACTTTGAAATGAAATTTTCAAAATTTTCCCTAAGTACTTTGAACTGAAATCATTCAAATTTGTCTAAGTACTTTGAACTGAAATTTTCAAATGTCTCTAAGTACTTAAAACTAAATTTTTCAAAATTTTCTCTAAGTACTTTGAACTGAAGTTTTCATTCAAAAATTTTTTCTAAAGTACTTTGAACTGAAGTTTTCATTCAAAAATTTTCTCTAAGTACTTAAAACTAAATTAAATCATTCAAATTTGTCTAAGTACTTTGAACTGAAATTTTCAAATTTTTCTAAGTACTCGAACTTTTAAAATTTCTCTAAGAACTCAAACTTAAGTTTTCAAAGTATTTAAACTTAAATATTCTACAAGATACACGACCAAAATTATTTTGGAAAATATAAAGTTTCTGTTAAAAATTATTCTAAGTAAAATCCATTTTTAGACTTAGAATTTATTTTCAAAAACCCCACGAAGTTTTGAAAAATCTAGGGGGAGATTCCTTCCAGGGGAGGAAACAAAATTTAACGTTACATGCTCTGATTAACTTAACTTTTTGAACCAGGGTTGCCATAAATCAAAAAGGGGGAGATTGTTGGTGCAGAAAGCACCCAAGTCAAACCTAAGTTTTGATAATGGCAAAAGGGTTCAAAAGTTAAGTCTTATTTGTTATCTAACATGTTACTCAAGTGTGCAGGAAAAGTCCTAGCAAAGGACAGCTAGGCACTGGCGAAGGAATGCCAGGGTACTGAAGCCCTAGCGAAGGACTGCTAGGCGCCAGGCAAAGGACAACTTGGGACTGAAGACCTAGCGAAGGACTGCTAGGCGCCAGGCGAGGGACAACTTGGTATCCAAGACCTGGCGAAGGACCGCTAGGCAAAAGTCCAACCGGAGGAGCCGGTTGGCATCAGGTACATTCTCCCGAGAGGAGTAGGTGAGGACGCGTTCCCCGTCGAGGGAACAGTAGGCGTCGGTTCGACGTAGGGCTCCATTTGGGAGGCCCAAAGTCAGAACCAAGACAGCTAAGGCTGTATAAGCTAACATCTTATTGCTTTATGGTGTTTTGGACTAACCCTGGATGCATGACCGAAGGAACGAGTGTCTACAGCTCTGAGAACCTCAAAGGAGTGAGGCAGCAGCTGACCAGGGCGCCCGGAGTGTCCCGGGCGCCCCCAAGGTGAACACAAAACACATGGAGCAAAGGAACTGCTTCTGCAGCTCATGGGCGAGGCGCCCCCGCTGCTCCCGGGCGCCCCCAGCGTCTCGGGTGCCCCCTGTGCATGCCATCGAAGCAGAAGCCAGCGAAGCCAAGGGATAAGCTCTGACCCGGTCAACCCGGGCGCCCCCAGCGTCCCGGGCGCCCCGGTCAAGATCTGATCCCGAGTTTGAAGGGATCTGAAGCTGACCGAGTGAAAGTCGGATCGGCCGACACGTGGGGGGGGGCGCCCCCGACGATCCGGGCGCCCCCAGGTGCTATAAAAGGACCCTCAAACCAAGGCTTCAAGACAACACTTTATTCAACGCAATCACGCTCTTCCGCTCCCGCGCTCTGCTCTAGAAACCTCCCGACTCGAGATACAAGCGCCGACGACGTCCCTCTGCTTCGAGAAACATTCCACACCGGACGTCGGTAACGAAGAGCGATCTTTTACTTTTGTGTTTACTATACTGCAATTGTAACATCTATTTGTAAACCGTTTTGCGCACTTATAGAATTGCCCGCAGAAAACGATCAACGACCGTGGGCCATGGAGTAGGAGTCGACCTAGGCTCCGAACCAAGTAAAAACACCTGTGTTCGCGATTGTTTTATTCCGCTGCGTAATTTCTCTAATTCTAAAATCCGAACGTTTTTCGATATTCAGCCCCCCCTCTATCGGTTCTCTCGATCCAAAACAGAACACACAAATCACAAACTCTAACACGAGGATGTACAAGGTTCGGGGATAACTTGCCCCTACTTCTTGGCCTGCCCGTGAGGTGGGCGATCCCTTGATCGTCGGTAGATCAAGCCCCGGAAAATCCGGATGAATGAATCCTCCTTCTCGGTAGAGAAACCTCTCCACACAATGTCTCAACAGATATGAAATAAAAGCACAAAGACAGCAACCAGAAAGCTTACAGAGCACTCGAACAGAAGAAACCCAAGAACTCTACACCGAGCTCCACTCAGCACAAACCTCACACAAGAACTCCCTGCTCTTCATGTCTGCTTGCTGATGGACTCGCCAAGCTCTTTTCCTCTTCCAAGCGCTCAAGTATCAGAGTATATGCTCAAGCTTCAAGATTCACAGATTGCCAAAGGATGATCAAGTGTTGCAACAAGAGCTGAAGAGTTGAAGAGATCAAAGTTATTGCAGAGTCTTCAGTCTTCTTCGCTACCCGCTCTTAAGCCTCTGCCCAAAACCCAGGTCACAGACGCTCCTCTGCAGCTGCTCATCTGAAACAGCCAGCTACCCCTGACCTCTCCTGGACTCCCTGAGGTCTCCTCAACTGAGCCCCAGTCAGCTTCTCAGTAGTGCAGTCGTCCGTTGAAACCTGAGAAGAGGAAAACGTCAAAACTGTGGCACCGAAAGATCAGTTGACCCTCCTCCACTACTTGAAATCATCCCTGCATCACATGCACACTTAACAGAGGTTTAGCAAATGAAATCAAACTTGCATCAATAATAGCAGAGGAAATCAGAGCGAAATCAGTAGTGTTCAGAGCGCGATCAGAAGTCTGACAGCGTATTTGAATTAAAGTTTTCAGCTACTGATCAGTCAGCCGACCGATCAGAGAAGACCCTGATCGGTCACCTGACCGATCAGGGTAAGCCCAGACCGATCAGGCTCCATCCTGATCGGTCCAGGTGAGAAATATGGGATCGCGACTTCTAGTGATCGGTCACCAGATCGATCACAGGTCGTGGATCGGTCACCTGACCGATCCACCCCTTTGCTGAGGGTTTCTTCAACTTAGGAGGCCAAACCCACTGATCGGTCACCTGACCGATCAGGTTGTGGCCTTGATCGAATCTGGTGACGATCAGGTCACTCCCTGACGGATCAGGAGCCTTCCTGATCGGTCGGGATGAGCAGTGTCGTGACACTTTGATCGGTCAAGCGTCCGACCCAATTCCTCACAAAACCTACTGACCTCTCCCTGATTATTCACCAGAACGATCAGGGGCCAAACAGAAGCCAAACAAAATGCTTCTGTTCTCTCCCTGATCGGTCACCAGACCGATCAGACTTCTCTGGATCGGTCACCAGACCGATCCACAATAGGGAGTTCGTGCCAACTCCCTGATCGGTCACCAGACCGATCCAGTCAAGACCAATTCAGCCCTGAGTCCAGCGAACAGCCTCCCTAGCCTTCTCTGACTCATTCTGGTCCCAGAGAACGAGCTCACGTGCCCTCTCCAACCAGTACACGCAATGCTCAGTCCCCCGGACCAAGATTTCGTGCCCAGCTTCACTCACCGGGACTTCATTCAACCTAGCGTCACTCACTAGGACCTGGCTTCACTCACCAGGGTTTCGGTCACCCGGCTTCACTCACCGGGACCCGGCTTCACTCACCGGGATTTCAATCAGCCTAGCTTCTATAACGCCCGCTTTTTTTTTCTTTCATAAAGCGGCGTTACGCTAGCATACGTAGGGGTATGTGAACATCGTAATGCAGCGGAATAAGTTAAACTTACACATACATGCACCTAGCTATCTTTCCTAACATAGTGACATAGGAACTTAGCATTATTATCATCATACTTATCATCATGTCATGAAGTCACATAAGCCATCCATTAGGCACATAAGTAGCAAACGTAAAGTTTTAGCATAAGACTTGTAAATATATTTTTTTCCTTGGCCAAGTCACTACCACACACATACTCTTGTCCCTCTTGCTGCTTCCCCTATTGTCCTCTTGCTTGATCTGCGGTATAAGGAAATAAGACTATAAGCACATAGGCTTAGTAAGACTCTTTCCTACTCACTAAAACCATTTGTCACTTAATCATAAGCACACAAAACATTAACATAACTTGGTACTTAGCATGAATCATAAGCATAAGACATAAACCATCCTTAGCATGGCATGATACATGACATACATATAAACATAACTTACTTAACATGGCATGATACATGGCATAAACATAAATATAAATATACTTAACATGGCATGATACATGGCATAAACATAAACATAAATATACTTAACATGGCATGATACATGGCATAAACATAAACATAAATATACTTAACATGACACGATTTCTAACATAGCATATGGCATCTTCTTAACATAAACATAAACATAAGACGTTTACTATCATGCATATTTCTTAACATGAACCCTAAACATAAAACATTACTATCCTGGCATAATGCATAACATGAATGAATGTATGAGTCAAATGCATATATATAAGGATGCTTAACTTTTAAAATCATACTTTTAAATACTTAAACATAATCATAACATCATTGGGGTCCTCGGCTTGTACCACATACATACTGTTAGTAATATGAGAGAAGTGTCCTAAGGCAATCGCCTTATGATTGTAATCATTTACTTTAATAAATGAAAATTCACTATTTGAGTATACATGTTCATGTATTTGATTGAGATCTTGAACTCATTTACTGAATGCCCGCAATACAATTCACAGCATAAGAGAATTTGTGATGAATTCACAACTAGTGATTATCTCTACATGTGCAATTGTGAAGTATTGAAATTGTCCCTAGTCGATGAATTGATAAATACGGACACTATCAATTCTGTTGAGACGAGCATGGGTTATTCTCTAATCAGCTGATTCTCACTGGCTGGTGACATTGGGATGTCCGGAGATAAACATGAATGCTAGTTAAGGGAACTAGTTCATTGGAGTGACTAGCTGTAAAACTTCATATGGTAATCTACATATAGATATGTCAATGAAAGTTCTTACTGCAACTTAAGTGCGATGTTCCTTTGACTTGCGGTGTTCAAGTCATCTTGGTCATGAAGACTTATACTTTGACATCTTAAGTAAGCATCTCCAAGGAGGTGTGGACCCAGGATGGTTGGGTATAAGCCGAAGTGCCCGAAGATGTTTGAACAGCCTACAAAGGATTCACCACTCCTTGCGAGGAGATGTATACCCAAGGCCTATCGTCGGATTGTTACTCGAAGCCTCTGGCCAGAGCATTACATGTTCCGAGTTTGAATCTCTAAGAAACATGAGAGTAATTAGAATCCGTTGGACGAGAAAGACATTACTTGGGCTAGGTGTGACGTAGTCAGCCTAGTGGGGACTGACACACATAGACCGTGTCCTGAACCAAGTGGGTATAAGATGGTGAAGGGAATGAGGCACGATTCATTAGAGCTGCTGAAGGGTTTCAGAATTCTTTCTGAGGTCAACCGTTGATCTTTCGATTAATTGGGGGTCATGATGTACTACTAGGTGTCACTCATGATCGTTCTATAATTGGTTAATTATAGACGACCAACATAAATCGAAAGCCTATTTAGTCACACGCACAACGAGTAATCCGAGGGATTTAAAACGAGTTGAAAATTGGATTTTTCGATCAAGAGAAATAAGTCGAATCTGAATTTATCAGAGGCGCATCGGAAGCTTAAAATGGCTAAGTCTTTTGAAGGCTTATTGGGCGAATTAAATGAGTTTAATTCGCGAGGAGGCGGCTCGGTTTGGCCGGCCAAAGAGGGTCCCCACCCTCTTTGGTTTGGCCGGCCACAACAAAGGAGAGAAACCAATTTATTTGGTTTAAATTATAAAATAAATCAAGCGCGATTTGTTTTATAAAATTATGGATAAATAAATTTATATAAAGAAATTTATATAAAGAAATTTATAATAAATTTATTTTCATGGAGATTAAAATAAACTTTAAATGGTTTATTTTATTTTATAAAATCAATTGTGAATTGATTTTTCCATGATAAGAAAAATTTATATAATAAATTTCTTGTAAAAATTTATTCCATAATAAATTGGGAGATGTGTTTGTTTTATTATAAATTTAGTTATAATAAAACTTGGCATAACAGAATAATTCATAAGAAAATTTATAAGATAAATTTCTTATGTAAATTTATTCCGTTAAAAGGGAGACTTAGCAAAGGAAAGGCTACTATATAAAGGAACCAAAGGCAAGCCTTGAATTCAAATTAATCAAGATATTAAGAAGCTCTCTCTCTCTCCCTTATTCTCTCCCTCTCTCTCTCTAGGGCCGACGCCCCTTTCTCTCTCTAGGGCCGCCGCCCCTTTCTCTCTCTAGGGCCGGCACACCGCCTAGGGTTCCCGAGAGCCTCCTCCACCAAGAAGGTGACAAAGAAGAAGAAGAAGTGGATTGCAACTCCTTCCTCTCCCGGATCTTGATTCCGTTACTTGGTGGTTAGTCTTCCATCTCTCTCTTTTGATATTCTAGTTGTGCCTTTGGAGAATCTAGTAGTTCTTGTCTGCATAAAACTCGTGGCTTTGCGAAGTCATCCCGAAGAGAACTCGGCGTGGACGCGAATAGAGGCAAAGCTTCCAAGGGACGCTACGGTTGGATCTCGTCCCTTTCTTCGAGTTACGCGAGGTACAAAGTAAATTAGTTTACTTTTTTTTGCAAAATTTTAATTTATGATCATGTCCACACACCATAAGGTCGCATGCTAGATACGTGGTTAAAATAATTTAAGAAATTATTTATGCTAAACCTTCCGCTGCACGTAATTAAACTTTAAAATTACGAACCCGTATCCATGTCAACATGCACCCGGTCCCAACACATACATCATAAGCGTGCATCCCTAAGTAAATACGAGGTAGCGAGCCCCGACCTACTAGGGTAAGGACAGCATAGTCGGTAGTCCTAGAACCAGGGCGTTCTTAAGGTGCCCATCCCTGTTGCACAGCTTCGGTAGTGCCAGAACCATGGACAGCATAGTCAGTAGTCCAAAATCGGGGCGTTCTTAAGGTGCTCATCCCTGTTGCACAGCTTCGGTAGTGCCAGAACCGTGGACAACATAGTCGGTAGTCCAAAACCGGGGCGTTCTTAAGGTGCCCATCCCTTGGACCCATACTTCGGTCCGGTACAAGCCCATTCATAAAGTAAAATAACTTCACATGTTTCATTATTCATGGGACATTCATAGCATATTTAAGCATAGCATAACCTTGTTACATGAAGCATGACATAAATCATACTTGACCTTTCATCGTTCATACTTAATGCATAGCATCATGATGCCCTAAGGCATAAGCATTATCTTCATTCATAAACATGGCATGCTTACATAAACATCATTCTTGTTCATAGTGCTTGCATGATCATAGTACATAAGGTAAGCATTGCATTTTATTCATAGAATATGACATGTTTACATAGACCATCATCCTAATTCATAGAGCTTGCATGATCATGATACATAAGGTAAGCATTGCATTATATTCATAAAACATGACATATTTACATAGACCATTCTCCTAATTCATCTAACTTGCATGATCATGATACATAAGATAAACATTGCATCACATACATAAGTATAGTATCTATCACAAGCATGCATGGGTAGAACTTCTATGAACATACTACTTACTATCTAGGAGCATGGCATAGCACACAAGACATTCATAAATAACCCTATTAAGCATGGCATCAAACATAACATACCAACATGAAATATAACACTTAAGGTTAGGGTCATAGGTAACATCATTTTCTACCACAAGCTTGATCCTATATTTACACATCATAATAAGCCATAAACCATCATTCTTGAAACCCTAACTCCACCTAAACCCTAATCAATTAGCTTGGCCGAAACATGTAAGGAAGGGTTCAATCATTCAAATGACATGTAAGGTAACATAAGGTAAGGAAAAGACCATACATTACTTATAAAGCCATAGGAAGCTATTAGGGCTCATGCTTAGGGTTAATCCTAACTCCTAGCCCTTCTTCTTGGGGTTGGCCGAAACATACAAGGGCCATGGGTTCATGGAAAATTTCATAAAATTTCCAATTAATCGTCCAACACCATCCCTACCCTACCGTAGGAGCCCTTGGGACCCTTACTTGAAGTAAGCCCTAACTTTTTTCCCTATTATCCATCTTGGCCGAAACTTGTAGGGTCTCTAGGCCATGTGAAAATTCACATAAAACATCCTCAACCTTCCTTGTATCATGAGGGTATACAAGACATACACTTGAAGGGTTAGATCCAACCCTAACCATGGGATCATGGTGGTGGCCGAAAACCCTAAGGGTACTAGGGTACTCCAAAAATTCTCCAAATCATATTTTAACCTATATTCATCATGAGAAAATATTAGAAAGCATGAGTGAAATTTTTAACATCATCTTGGACCAAAAAACCATGGTGGCCGAAAGTCCTAGGGGTCCAAATCATGATTTTCTCAACATCAAACCCAACCAACCTTCATATTATGATAAATATCAAAAAGAACTATTATACCACAGGTGAGGGAGTCTTACCTTGGTTTATCTTGGTTATAGACCTTAGATAAGGGAAAAGATGAAGATCTTGTTGTCTCTTGGCCACCCCTAGTCTGTGTAACCTTGTAAAAGCTTTGGGTCTTGGAAGAGAGACCTTCTTATGGATTTTCCCAAGGGGAAACCACACCTATGGATTTCGGCTAGGATGAGGAAGGAGGAGGGAGAAGGGTGGACTTGATGGAAGAAGAAAAGTAACTCCCATGCCACCTCTTTATACCACATTAAGGAGGCAAGTAAAGAGTCATGGTGTCTCTTCCCTTCATGACTCTTCATATTCCCCTAAGCCTTAACCAAAATCCACTTCCTCCTCTACTAACACTCCCTTGCTAGGTGAATTGATTAGTGCATGCATAGTGGTACAAGAGGTCCAAGGGTTAATCCTTGGTGCATGCACTTTATTTTATTTTATTTTCATTTTATTTTCTATTATTTCCGAAAATTCCCCTAAAAATCCCCCATAATTATGCTAATATTCCTAATTAAAATTCATATTAAATTTTTGCCTAAAATCTACCAATAATCATGGTACTAGAAAGCCCATATAAGGCCCATTAGTACTTAGTTTCTCAATTTAAATGAGAAAATCATGGATTTCTAGGCTAAGATTCGTACTAATATCTCTAGGTCCCTCGGAAAATTATCTAGACATGATCAATATTTTAAAGAAAATATTGAGAGAATTTCTCGGGTCGTTACAGCTTCACTCGCTAGGACCTGGCTTCACTCACTAGGATTTCATTCACCTGGCTTCACTCACCAGGACCTGGCTTCACTCACCGGGATTTCAATCACTTGGCTTCACTCACCAGGACCCGGCTTCACTCACCGGGATTTCAGTCGCCTGACTTCACTCACCAGGACCCCGCTTCACTCACCGGGGTTTCCAATCACCTGGCTTCACTCACCTGGACCCGACATCACTCGCCGGGGGTTTCCAATCACCTGGCTTCACTCACCAAGGTTTCCATAACCCGGCTTCACTCACTGGGAGTCGTGCCCAGTCCCCGACCAAGACTTAAACCAGACTCATCTCATTAGCCTAAACTAAAATCGGTGTCAACACCAAAACAATAATCAGGGTCAGACTGCATCAACAGAGGGGACCTCAAAGGGTAAAGGTTCATCATCATCTAGTCCCCTCCCAGAGACCCCAACCTTCTGGTAGTGCTAGATTTGTGAGTGCTTACTTTGAACAGAAGTTCCTCAACACTACCTTTAAGCCTCTCCCTTGTCGTACCGTAGATAGATATTTTGTATACGAATATTGTCCCACGGTCAAACAGATCCTCGAATTCTATAATATGGAGTCTTTCCTTTTTCTGGAACACGAGATCAATGTCGACTTGGTCTCCGAATTCTACAACAATCTTTTTACCACTGCTGGCATTCATGCGTACACTACCCGGGTGGCCAAGTGATGTGGACCAAGGAGGGGATACAAGCTTACAAGACAAAGCCATAGAGGAAGAGGCATTGAAAGGAATTGGAGGACCCATGACAAGATCCAAGACTAAGAGAATGAAGCAAGCTTTGGAAGGCTTAATAATGGAGCTCAAGGAGAAGAAGGATCAATGCACAATGGAGGCAACAACTAAATGGATCACATTCCTTCAAATTGAAAGTGAAATTGAGCCCACATGAAGACAAAACTTGAAGGCCCAAAACCACATGATCCAAGATGCATTCAAGGGCTACAAGTGTCCAATTTTCGTGGGTATTTTTGGGGGAATTTTCTGAAGTTATTTTTGATGTCTTTTGGTGGGTTTTTAATGCTTTTGGGAGTTCCTAAGCTAGTATTAGGGAATTGTGGGAAATAAACATCATGCATGCATGCATGCATGATAATGGTGCATAATTAGTGCTTAGTGGGAAGTGTGGTAGAGGTTAATGTTTCAACCTCCACTAAGTCTATATATAGGAGAACTCTTGTATGACCAAGGCATGTTAAGTTTGAATGAAATCAGAGTTTTCTCTATTGTGAGAGCTTCCTTTGGTTCTTAGGCAAAGAACTAATCGTGATCTTATCAAGGCAACTTGTGGCGATCGAAACCCCCATGACTTATCACTCACCCTCTCATCTTTCTTGAGTGTGGCGTCAATATCCTTCCCTACATCTGAATTTCAAGGCGATCCATTCCAAGGTGCTTATCACCAAGAAAGACCTAGATTTTACTTACTCTACTTTCTCAGAGTATCTGGGCTTTCGGCGTTCACCGAATAGCTTTTCCTTGTTTCCTACCCTTCCAACCCGTTTACCAGTTCCTTTCTTGGATGTCACCCCAGATTCCATATACGAGTATTTTTTCGGCCAACCCAGGCCGGATGGACTCGATGAGCTTGACAGTGACTTTCCTACTTTTGCTGCCCTTCGCCTTTCCCCTGTTGATTATGTGTTATTCAAGATCATCATCCAATGTATTTTGCCCCTAACTTCAAAACCCCTTTTTGAGATCCGCCCATTCCACTGTCTGATGCTCTATGGGATGCATCGACAATTGGATTTTGACATCATGATGAGCATCTTCGAGTCCATCGCCTCCTACAGAGAGCCCAGCCGTCGCACCGTCTACATGCCTTTTGGGCACTTCATTACTGACTGGCTACAGACAGTTGGTATAGATGTAACCAAGGGCAGGACCGTGCCCATGGTTCGACAAGACTGCCGACTTGGCAAATGCGCGTTTGCTAAATCTGGCATCATTGTTGGACCTTAGGACCAAGGCCTTCTATGGAAGGATGGGAGGGGGTTAGGGGAGTTACCATGGGCCGCCCATGTTCAAGTACCAGCAGCTCCGGCTGTGCATCAGAAGGCGCCCGCAGCAGCACATGAGGGGTACGAGCCGGATCCTGATCTCCGGTGGCAGGTCGCAGAGCTGGAGCTGTCTATGCAGCACGAGTTTCATGTGTTCGAGCTCTGGCGACAGGGGATCAGCTATGAGGTTCAGTCTATCGACCGTAGATTACTCACGATAGAGTCTGACGTCTCTGGGATTCGTTCCGAGCAGCAGGCATAGGTTGTTGAGTGGCGCGCTTGGGAAGCTGGTCATCCGTACCAGCCTACACTTCCTGGATTTGCGCCCACCAGCAGCACTGCTCCTGGGAGCTTCCTACCGGACGATGACACATCCTATGATCCCATGCATTCTGACAACCCGCCAGCCCAGGATTGATTGTTTGTTGTATTCCTCTTCCGACTATTATTCCATGACTTGTTCTGTATTTGCTGTACTCTATTTCATGACTGGGTGTATGACATTATGTTTTTCTGCCTATGACTGTTATTCCATGGTTTGTCTATTCTATGTTCCATTTCATATGATGTGTATGATTATCCTGTCTTGCATTATCTTTATCATATGTTTTTCATATGTTCCCAAATTTATCATATCCTTTTGTTTTGGGAAAACCCTAGGTTAAGGAGGAGGCATTTTAAACTTAACAACCAGTCTACACCCTTTTTGGTGTTTGACAAAGGGGGAGAGTGTGGTTAGTTAAGTTTAGAATGACTATTGTAGGGGGAGGACTCTGATTCTCCTACGACAATGAAATTTGTTACAATTGATTTCAAATACCTAAACTTAAAATTGGGTTGTCAAACAACAAAAAGGGGGAGATTGTTGATGCAGTCTGACCCTGATTGTTGTTTTGGTGTTGACACCGATTTAAGTTTAGGTTAATAAGATGAGTCTGGTTTAAGTTCTGATCGGGGACTGGGCACGACTCCCGGTGAGTGAAGTTAGGTTATGAAATCCCGGTGAGTGAAGTCGGGTCCTGGTGAGTGAAGCCAGGTTACTGAAATCCCGGTGAGTGAAGCCGGGTCCTAGCGAGTGAAGCTAGGTGACCGAAACCTTGGTGAGTGAAGCCAGGTCCTAGTGAGTGAAGCTAGGTTGAATGAAATCCCGGTGAGTGAAGTCGGGTCCTGGTGAGTGAAGCCAGGTGACGGAAACCCCGGTGAGTGAAGCCGGGTCCTGGTGAGTGAAGCCAGGTAGCTGAAATCCCGGTGAGTGAAGCCGGGTCCTAGCGAGTGAAGCTAGGTGATCGAAACCCTGGTGAGTGAAGCCAGGTCCTAGTGAGTGAAGCTAGGTTGAATGAAGTCCCAGTGAGTGAAGCTGGACACGGAGTCTTGGTCCGGGGGACTGAGCACGAGTCAGAGAAGGCTAGGGAGCCTATTCTCTGGACTTAGGGTTGGATTGGGAGTCGCTGGATCGGTCTGCAAACCGATCAGGGAGTTGGCACGAACTCCCAGTTGTGGATCGGTCTGGTGACCGATCCAGGGGAGTCTGATCGGTCTGGCGAACGATCAGGGAGAGAACAGAAGCATTTTGTTTGGCTTCTGTTTGGCTTCTGATCGTTCTGGTGAACGATCAGAGAGTGGTCAGAAGGTTTTTGGAGAAACTCTTGATCGGTCTGCTGGACCGATCAAATGTCGCGACTTTCTTCATCCTGACCGATCAGGATGGCTCCTGATTGATCAGGGAGTGACTTGATCGGTCACCAGACGATCAGGGCACAACCTGATCGGTCCGGTGACCGATCAGGGGATTTTTGCCTGCGGGAGCTGGAGAAAGCTCAGCGAAGGGATGGATCGGTCAGGTGACCGATCCACGATCTGTGATCGGTCCGGTGACAGATCACAAGAAGTCCGCGATCCCAGTTTTCTCACTGTGGACCAATCAGGCTGGAGACTGATCGTTCAGGGCTTACCCTGATCGGTCTGGTGACCTATCAGGGTCATCTCTGATCGGTCTGTGGACCGATCAGTAGCTGAACTTTAATTCAAATACGCTGTCAGACTTCTGATCGCGTTCTGATTTCCTTCTGAACACTTCTGATATCTGCTCTGATCTTCTGATAATTGATTCTCTATTAATTTGCTGTGCTAAACAACTGCTAAGTGTGCAGGTAACTCAAGATTACTCAAGGAGAGTCAACCGAAAATCTTTCTCTACGGCAGGTTTGGCTGTTTTCTTTTCGCAGGATACAACGTCTTCTGGCGCGAGTTGGCAACGGCTAGGAAGCTGACAAACTGACCTGGGGCTCGATTGGAGAGGGTTCAGGGAGTCCAGGAGAGGTCAGTGGTAGCTGGGTTGTTGCAAATGAGCAGCTGATGAGATGCAGAGGAGCGTCTGGTGACCTGGCGATGGGCAGCAGGTTAAGTGTTGGCTGGCGAAGAAGAGAAGAGGTTATCCATCTCTTTGAGCAACAACTCTGAATCTTCAGGCTAACTCTTGCATACACTTTGAGCAATCTGTTGGATCTGCGACTTGAGCACTTGGACATTGCGAGGCGATCAACAAGCAGACAAGGGAGAGCTGAGTGAAGGCTCTTGCCGAGGTTGTGCTGGGTTGTTGGTTGTGCTCTGTAAGTTTTTGTGTGTCTCTGTGTTTTATTCTTCATCATTCTGTTGAGACTACTGTGGAGAGGTTTCTCCACCGAGAAGGAGGTGTTATTTTATCCAGATTTCCCGGGGCTTGATCTACCGACGATCAAGGGATCGCCCACCTCACGGGCACGCCAAGGAGTAGGGGCAAGTTATCCCCGAACCTTGTAAATCCTCCTTGTTAGCGACCTCGTATTGTTATTTCTATTTGTGTTCTTGTTTTTGTGTTTGTCTTCCGCTGCCTAATCCTGATCGCAGAAACAAGAAAACTTCAATTTGCCCATTCTGTCTGTGTCTGGCTACATTCACCCCCTCCCCCCTTTTCTCAAGTCATCCAAGCACCAACAAGGGGGTCCCCGAGCCCGGGAGCCCCGGGGCAGTGTTTAGCTAGCCACGAATGGGGGCGGTGGGGTCGACCACTAGCCCCTCCTAACCCAGTCGGACGTGTGGCTGCCCACGTTCCCTGGCCATTCCCCGACCTAGAGCTAGGTCATGCACTTCAGTCGGACGCGTGGCGACCCACACTCCAATACCATCACGAGGATTGGATATATAACAAAATCAAACAGACATCACTCAACAAACCCCCGGCTCGGGGCGTACCCTGCGCTTCCATTCTACCAATCGGACGCGTGGCTGTCCACGCTCACTGGCCATTACCCGACCCGATCCTGAGCACTCGAACACGTCGATCGGCTCTCGGGGTACAGGTTGTCTCGCCCCTACGCCTCATTATATCCAGGGTACGACTCTGCTAGCGGGGTTTTGCACACCTTACTCATCTCTGACACTTCTCGCGGTCCGTCCGCCAATCCAGTACTTTCGTACTACTTGAGCACCCCGCGCCATGCCACGCCATGCTTAAGTGCTCCCTACAAGTTGATAGTTATCACACCCTTGTCTCATCGACACGGATAAGGGTTGTTAGTTCCCCCGGTTATATAAATTTCGCACTCCTTCTACCGCAGATATGCGTGCACGAGCTCTCTCATCTATTGCCGCATTTCAATTCAGTTCCACCATTGTGCCTGCGGATACTGACTTGACAATTGGAGTACCTGACCGGGGAAAACCCCCGGCGTGTTTGCTGACGGTCGCTGTTTTGCAGACTCACGCCGGAGCGCAGCCAGGTCACTGCCACCTCACCAGCTCGTGTCAATCGCGAGATCATCCGGCTCTTGGGATCGCCACCTCGCTTCGCGACAGGATCAATTGAGATCAATGACGCATCCACCTCGAGACGCGCAGTGGCGATCTAGACGAGGACGACCGCCTCGGATGCCCAGTACTTCTCTCCCGTGATGGTCGACATATGACCGTTCGATCTGCATCATCAAATGTTACCGGATCCGAGCGATCGACATTGGATCCGCTTCATTAACGTTAGAGCCTGCGGCATTATATACCCGACCCGATTGGTGTAAGGCCTGGGACATTATAAACCCGACCCGATTGGTCTATCATAAATCCGATCCGATAGTTAATGTCGCACTGTCGCGTCAGGCACTCACTGTAGTAAACGGAAGTCAATTTCACCGCCGTGCTTTGCCATCGGCTGACGGCATGTTCTTATTTACCCCTGCAATAAATGGAAATATTGGCAATATTTACTGTCGTGCCATCGAACCATGTTTCTCTTTCTTCTCCCCTTTCCCGACTCCCGTTCACGGCTTCGCTCCCCCTCTCGGACCTCGCCATCTCATTGACTCGGTAACGGCCGAGGCGACCTCCGACCCCTCCCCCCCGGCGTTCCTATCCGCTCCAGGGCTTCCTCTCTTACACGTAACGCTCCACTCCGGCGACGACAACGCCCACGTATGTCGCCTTACCGCTTTCTTCGGATTTTGTTTCTTCTCCTTCACTTGACCCTTGTAGATGCAAGCATTAGATCTGGTGTTTTTGGATCGAATGTGGTCGGTTTGTAGTTGCTTTAGGGAGATCCGCGGCTAAACGGTTGGGGGATGGGGAATTGAGGAACATCGAGGTCAAAGTCTGTGGATGTATACTTGTTGTATCAGTGGATTCCGGTTAGGTCGGAAATTCCAGCCAACTTCAAGTTTTCGTTCTAGGATATATGAATTTGTCGTTCAATTTAGACGTTGTTTTTAAGAATTTACGAGGCTAATGGGGAAAAACAACCTAAACCTAACTGGTAGTCGGTGTTTAAGTTTCTGAAGTATACTTTTTTATGAGGGAATTAGGAGTTTGATAAATGTCACATGGAATTGAATTGAGATCAAATCCATGCAGGTGTTGTGTTATATGCTCTTTAGCTTCCCACTAGAACTTGTAGTTGTTGCATACACTTGTTTTACATTTGACAAAGTTCATCTGGATGTAAACCGATGGAGAGGTTTTGTGGTGGGACTATAGTTGGAATGGAAGCACATACTATACTTCTCCCCTTTGCATAGTATGAACTTCATATCCACCAATTTATACCAGTTTGCAAAAAATCTTCCTTTTCTATTATGGCCATCATCTGAGCATGCGAGCTTGAACCCCAAGAATTGAATCATTCACCATTCTAATAATCAAGGGACTCGAACTATTATATGGTATATTGCTGGGCAACCTTTCCCCGAAAGTAATCGATCAATTGTTATACTGCTACTTAATGTAACAAATTGTGTGCAGAGAGAGTAAGAAGAAGAGAGAGATATCAAACCTAAGATGACAAAGGCGAGACCACCTACTGGTAAACTTTTCCAAGTTAGTATTTGTCTAGGAAAACTACTCATATAAGAACTCTCTGTCCCTGTCTCTGCATATTGTTTCTAGTCAGTGATCTTTTCCTGTCTACCATAATCAACTCAGACCATACTATTGGAGAGTTATTCAATTTTCTTGATGATAGTTCTCTCTCATTATGCTGGTTCAAGGAGCAGTGTCATGAAAATACCTGAACTTCAAAATCTAACAATATAAAACTTTGTAATACAAATTCCTGAATTATGTAGCATTCCTTTGGATACTGCTTTGTTGACTGTATTTCCAACCATGGGAATTAGTTTTCATTAAAAATGTGTCGCAGTAAGCACAAATGGCTTCATCAGCCAAGTGATAGGTTCTACTTTAGTTGAAAAGATCTGAGTGAGAATCTCTGCAAGCATATGACCCTCCTTTCACTTTGGTTTAATCCAAATATGTGCACTTAAATATAAATAGCATGACTCTGCAACATAGGTTCTACAGGAGTATTTTAGATTCATCATTACGCTTCTTAATTAGTGTTCCTTTTCGATATGACTTGGTTTTCTTTTTGGTCACAATTTGTATTTTTAGTTTCAGTTAGAATATTTTTGGTAGCTATAGCTATTACATTGACATCTCACTAATTGGAATAACTGGGTGAACTTAATGAAATTCTTTAATAGCATGCATGTCTTAATGCACTATCGACTGCCCCAAACCACCACATCAATCTTAAACACACATACATACACTACTATGAAAATAAATCTGAAAAAATTATTCTTCTTCTAATGGCTTGTCTGTCCTAGTAGAAAGCCCTTCATTTTGTTTGTGCTGACTCAATCAGAATGTTGATCAGTTTCATCTGTATATTTTTCATCCGGTGGCGTGTTTTCCAATTGATTGTCAATTGTCAGCTTTTTGTTGTTTCGGCAAAGATTCCATTATTATCTTCTGTGATATGGCCATGGCTTCAGATTTTTGAATTTTGTTTATGAAGATCCCTTCAAGTCCTATAGTTGCTTCTTTGACATGCCAATATTCCCAAATCATGCAGAGTGAGCAAAAGGTGCAGGATTAGCTTTGTTGAAGAGCAATAAGGACACAAGGAATGAAATTTGGAAACATGCGCATATACTCCATGATATAAACTAATGGAACTGTTGAAGAAGATGAGATTTCCAAAGCGATACATTATCATTTTATTAACCTTTATCTGCACTAGTGTGTGCTATATAGAGCGAATGGGATTCTCAATTGCATACACAGCGGCTGCAGATAGCATTGGTGTGAATCAATCAAGCAAGGGTCTAATACTTTCGGTATTCTATTATGGATATGTTGTGTCACAAGTGCCTGGGGGTTGGGCTGCACAATATGTTGGAGGACGGCGAGTTCTGCTGTTTTCGTTTTTGCTGTGGTCGCTAACATGTGCATTTGCTCCACTAGATGCAAGCAAAGTGAATATAATGGTTGTTGCCCGCTTCCTTGTAGGTGTGGCACAAGGCTTTATATTCCCCTCCATTCACACAATTCTAGCACAATGGGTCCCTCCCCATGAGCGCTCGCGTTCTGTTTCTCTTACAACATCCGGGATGTACCTGGGAGCAGCTGGTGGCATGCTTGTATTGCCAAGTCTAGTGAAATACAAGGGACCTCAGTCAGTTTTCATGGTTGAATCAGCTCTGGGTATCATGTGGTCGTTTCTCTGGTTTAGGTTTGCTAGTGATCCGGTTCGTTCTGAGCATCCCAAAGCTGCTGCTGCAGGTTTCGGAGAGCCCAACTTGCCTGTTTCAAGAGAAAAAAGAATCCCAAGTGCTGGAAACCTGAGGCGCCTCACTAAAATTCCTTGGAAGAAGATAATATTCAACTTGCCGATTTGGGCAATCGTGGTAAACAACTTCACTTTTCACTATGCACTCTACGTACTAATGAACTGGTTGCCGACGTACTTTGAACTCGGCCTTCAGCTTAGTCTTCAGGACATGGGATCTTCTAAGATGATTCCTTACTTCAACATGTTCATCTTCTCAAACATAGGAGGGATTTTAGCTGATCACTTAATCACAAGAAGGTTCTTATCAGTGACCAAGACTCGGAAGCTTCTCAACACCATCGGCTTTGTGATCGCAGCTCTTGCTCTAATGGCCATTCCACTATTCAGGAATCCCTCCTGGACTGTCATATGCTCTTCGATTTCTCTTGGATTCTTAGCACTTGGAAGAGCCGGGTTTGCTGTAAATCACATGGATGTGGCTCCGCGATATGCAGGAATTGTTATGGGAGTTTCAAATACCGCCGGGACCTTAGCTGGTATCGTCGGCGTCGGGCTCACTGGAAGGATCTTGGAGGCCACAAAGTCAGCCGATATGGATCTTACAAGCATAGAATGTTGGAAAAATGTCTTCTTGATCCCTGCCTGTCTCTGCATATTTAGTTCTTTCATTTTTTTACTATTTGCAACAGGTGAAAAGATTTTTGAGTAACTAACCCTCCCTGGCATGTTTTTTGTTGGTCCATAGATACACACACTCTTATTACCATATGATATGGTAGCAAAAATAAAGTGTACAAGTCTACTGTTAGCCAAAGCAGGACGAGAGGGTAAATCGAAAATGCATGTTATACCAAATTTGTATTAGATTGGAAAAAATTAAAGTTTTCTTTTGTTATGGTTATTGTGAGTGGCATTAGGCGTTCTTCCTAACTCCTAAGTGAGTTGTTTCTTGCTAATTTTTCGTTTGTTTGTTGCTGGGTATCATTTTGGAGTTAAAAGGCTGTTTGATTAAATGTTTTTTAAAAAAAAAGAGTAAAAAAATGTCTCTAAATTGGCAAAAGTTTTTATTACAAAAAAAAAAAAAGTTAAAAGGGCACTCACTATATCTTTTATTTTGAGATAACTTTATTTTTTTTTCAAAGTTATTATAGACTAGCTGTTATATTGTGTAATAATTATTCTATAATTATTATAACAGTTATATTCAATAACTATTCTATAATTGTCTTTGGAGTATTTACTTGTCTATATTTAATTGAAGGATCAGCAATATTAGACTTAAATAAACACTATAATTTTTTCTCCAATAATTACTCTATAATTGATAAAAACATATAATATTTAATATAATACGGTATCAGTAAATAGTTATTATAATTAAATAGTTTGTGTTATAATTATTTTTATCATGATTTTAATTAATTTAAAATAATTTAAATGAAATTGAAATAATTTTAATCAAGTTAATAAAAATATTGCAATATAATATTGTTAATAATTTAGTGTAAATACATTATAGTAAAAAAAATTGATGAATATGTAATATCAAATATGAGGCGATCTGATCCTATAGAAATTTTTTATCGATCGTCAGAGTAAATCAAAAAGTGTTATCTTAGTGGGCAGCTCAAAAGAATAGTATCCGTGGTTGCGCATCCTAGTATTCCATATTTGAAGGAAAATTTTTTATAAAATGAATTAAATCATGATGTCAAATGATAATTTAGTGCTCTTCCATTGTATCGTCATAATATTATAGTAGTTATTATATGTTATAGTAAGGAAAAATTATCCTAAACGTATTGCATGCAAATTCAACTTCCTCCTCTGAGTCAGAAAAAATTTATTTTCACTCTATATATCCAAAGTTTATGTGTTTCAACTACCGATTTATCGAATTACCTTCAATTTTTTTAGGTAAAAAATTATGAAATAAAATATAATTTTTCCTAAATTCAGTATTATTTAACTAAAATCTAGTATATTTTTTTTATCAAATTGAGTACGACTTAATCAATTCATCCTAAGCTAATCGATTGGTATGAACTCTTAAATAATTGATCAGACAAAAAAGAATCGTGTTCAATTTGATAGAAAATATATTAAATTCTAATTTAAATGTGCTGAATTTAGAAAGAATTATACTTATGTTTAAATTTTTTGTACATACAAAAAATAAGGATGATGTTCTCTCGCGACAAATATAACCGATCGTTTACCAATCAGTTTTTAACCGATCGAAGCTCCCCAATTGAATCTTCGATCAATTCTCGATCGACTGAATTTGAAAAAGGGTCGTATTCAATTTGATAAAAAATATATTAGATTCTAGTTATATGATATTGAATTTAAGAAAAATTATACCTTATTTTAGATTTTTTACCTAAAAATAATTGGGGTAATTATATAAATTAGTATGTACTAGGGAGTTTAAGTAAATAAAACTTTGTATATATGGAGCAAAAATATTTTTTTTTATATAGGAATTGAAAATAAAGTTTATAATGTAATTGTGGATTGAAAAGGTATTTTACCGTTATAGTAATTAGTTGTACAATTATTGAACTAATGATATTCTCAAAATAAAATATTTAATAGGAGCTTTGATGCACTCGTGAAAAAAAATTCAATCAAACGCTCAGTGAATGACGTGACATTTTGTATGCACACATTTGATTATCGCTCGGACACCATCAACGACTTCCGACCGTCGCTCCGAATCAAACTATACCCTGGGGGGCACGATGAATTCGTCGAAGATCGATACATATAAAATGTCACATCATTGACTGAGTTTTTCTTTGAAATTTTTCACTGAATATATCATTTTCGATGTACTTTCCATTTTTTTTTTTTACAATTTATTAGAAATGAATTAGATAATCTGTTTCTATACGAAATATATTTTTTCCCATGAATTAAATGTTCCGAAGGTGTTTGAAATTCGTCCCCTGAAATTATGTCATTGCTAAGACGCCCCCAACACCGCTGCTTCTCTCGCGATCTAAACGTCGTCTCCTCCGCCACCGTACCCTTCGACGCCCACAGCCTTCTCGACGCGTGCGCCGCCTCCGCAGGTGGCGTCCGTCGCTTCGCCTCCGCCGTCCATGCCTTCCTCCTCAAGCTCCGAGATCCGCCATGGAACAAACTCCTCCGAATCTACTGCAGACTCGGCCTCCTCCACCACGCGCACCAACTGTTCGACGAAACGCCCAGCAGGGACGTCGTCTCCTACAACACGCTCGTTACTTCCCACGCTCGCGTGGATCGCGATGCCAGCGAAACCCTACGGCTCTACGGCCGGATGCTGCGGGAGAGCCTTCAACCGGACCACATCACCCTCACGGCGCTGCTCGATGTTTCGACCGATTTAGTCGCGCAAATCCACTCTCATTCGGTGAAGTTGGGCCTCAATTCGAATCCTTTCGTCGGCAGCGCCATGGTTAACCAATATGAGCGATACAGAGGGCTCGAGGATGCGCTTCAGGTGTTCGACGAAATAGAGGAGGTGGACTTGGTGTCTTGGAACATTGCGATCGATGTGTGCGCTCGTAGAGGGAGCAAGAAGCATGCTGCAGAGATATTCTCTCGAATGCGAAAGGAAAGCCGGTTTAGCTTTGATTGCTTCACGCTGACCAGTGTGTTGAAGACATGCTCTGAGGCAGAGGATCTGAGTTTCGGCATGCAGCTGCACGGCTGCTCATTGAAGGCTGGTTTGGTGTTCGATGCCCCGATCGGGAACGCTCTCGTAACTATGTACTCGAAATGTGGAGGAGAAATGGATTCCGCGGTCGATGTGTTCAAGGGAATTTCAAACTCGAACATCATCTCGTGGACTTCGATGATCACCGGATTAGTTCAGAATGGTTTGGCAAAAGAGGCAGTGAGCTATTACCATGAAATGGTTCGTGTAGGATATTTGGAGAATGGAGTTTGCTTTGCTAGTGTCTTGCCTGCATTCAGCAAATTGTCAAGCCTCGATCTCGGGAGAATGGTTCACTCGAGAATCGTCAAGTTGGATGTCTTCTGCGATGTAATGGTGGCAAATGCACTCGTGGACATGTACTTCAAGTGTGGGAGTGTGAAAGATGCTGAATTGGCATTCGCGACGATGCAAAGCAGGGATACCGTGTCGTGGACTATAATGATCAATGGTTTCGGGCAACATGGGAAGGCGGGAGAAGCTCTTCGAATCTTCAGACAATTGGAAAGATCAGGAGCTAACCTTGACACTGTCACTTTTCTTGCAGTTCTTTCTACATGTAGCCACGGAGGTCTCATTGATGAAGGGATCCGATTATTTCACTCGATGGTTAAGGATCACAACATCAAGCCGACGACCGAGCACTATGCCTGCATGATCGATATGTTGGGCCGTGCTGGAAGACTAGACAAAGCGGAGAGGTTTATCAAGGATATGGGTTTAGAAAAAGATCCATTGGCATGGGAAGCTCTTCTTGGAGCTTGCGGAATACATGGAGCAATCGAAATGGGGGAGAAGTCAGCCCAAAAGGTCATGGAGTTGGAACCACACAAAGACAGCCCCTACATCTTGCTATCGAACATATATGCGCAACAAAAGATGTGGGTAGAAAAGGAGAGATTGAGGAAAGTATTGGATGCTAGTGTGTCCGTAAAGGAGGTCGGGTATAGCTGGTCTTTAGGAATTAAATTATGAGTCTATCGTGGTACTTGCAGCAGCAGTAGCATCGCCATCAAACAGCATTTGCAGTTCTACTTTACAGTAATGTATCAGAATGAGTTTTTATAGCAAACAAAGAGAGCATTACAACCAAATATGACTACACTGAAGCTTGATGGTGGCTGATCAAACAATGGTGCATTTTGATAGAGTTACAATCTCACTACTCCTATAAGATTCTCTATGCTACCCGCACGTCCACATCTGTTAAAAGGCATCAACGATGGCTGGTGTGACCCCTCCAATGCTCAAGTGTTGGACTAATGAAAGGGATGAAAGGAAATGAGAGCTTGTGCGCATAGGAGAGAGCATACTTGGTTTTCACAATTGCCTACCCTTTTATACTGGGCCTCTCGATTAGAGATGTTCTCGATCAAGAATGTTCCCATAATGTGTTCTGAAGCTGTGGGGATATTCCCAATTGGGGATGCCCCCAAAATGTGTGTTGAAATTGTGGGATGTTTTCGGTCAAGGATGTTTCTATAGTATGTGCTAAAGCTACCGAGATGTTCCCATAGTGCGCTAGAACTGCGGCGATGCTCCTGATTAGGGATGTTCTCATGGCGTGTGCTTAAGCTGTCGGGATGTTCCTGGTCGAGATGTTCCTTTGTGCGATGGAGTTGTGGGGATGTTCCTGCTCGGGGTTGTTCCCATAATGTGTGTTAAAGTTGCGGGGATATTCCCGATCGGGAATACTCCAATAGTGTACTTGAGTTGTAGAGATTGGGGATGTTCTCATAGTGCACTTGAGTTGCAGAGATGTTTTTAGTCGGCGATGTTCCATTGATCGTCATCTGGCTTGGACAAGATCTACGTATTCCCCTAGTATATCAGGAGTAAAATTTTAGTAGATCATATTAGATTTTGCATTGTCTAGTCTATCTTGATCCCACTTAGACATTCATGTATGATATCCAATCAATCTTGACTTATAAGGATTTTCATTGTTAACACAGATTGGGCTTCTTCTGATTTCATGCCAAGCATTTCAAACTCCAAATAAAGTCTTTGAATTAGTTGTTATTACCCTTGTTGTAATATATTTTAATTTCAACCTCTCATGCTCTGTCTTTTGCTCATTTGTCAAAGCAATATTTTCGGCTGGTTCTGCTACCATAGAAACCACATATATTCTTTTTGACTTTAAGAAGTTCTCCGTGAACATGTTCCAAAACATCGAAACATGTGATGATTGGTTGTACAAAACTTAAGAAGTTCATTGAACCTTGGCTTGATATCATTGTTAATAAAAAATATACAAAATTTTTTACAAGCACTCGATCACAATAGGAGGTAGTTGAGAAAATAGAAAAGGCAGAGACGGGAGATAAATTCTTGTTCCACTAATATATAACTTAAAATAACTTAGTTATCAATCCACTAACTCTTCAATTAAAACCCACTAACTCCTTAACATCAAGGTTAACCCGTTAACTTTTCGTCCACCAGCTCCATAATACAAATATTAACTCACTAACTTCTTGTCCACTAACACCATAATACAAATATTAACATCCACTAACACTTAATCATTGAACCAACTAACTCACTAACCCGACTCAACAGTTTGGAATTTGATTCACTTTGCTCTAGGCGGATGCAATTCAGCCTCAGTATTTTAGGATTTGATTGAGTTTGTCCGAGGTAAATGCAACTGGGTCGAGATGAATGATTGGGTTTACGATGAAACACATCTAAATCAATTGTAGTTTGATCCACTTGGCAAAGTTGGGCTAAGTTAGGTGGAGCATTTGGCTTAGCTTAGTATAGAGTGAGGATGGGGGTACAGAACTCCACCTTTATCCCTTTCTCTAAAGGCTGTGGAAATTTGTGAAAAAAATATCTATAAAATCTGCCCAAATGATTGGAGTGTTCTCCTTTTATGGGCCACCGCGATAAATGCTACTACTGCACAGTAGATGTGGTACTCATCCGACAATGTTCAAGACTAAGTTAGTGATAATCTTTCCATGTAGAGGTTCTCGATGTCATGTTCCTTTGGAGTGAATATAGATATTATGATGTGTCTTCTTAAAGCTTATTTTTCAAATGATTTCATTATATGATTTTCTATAGTAATCTCTCCAAATGGAATAAACCATAAAAAAAAGAATTGACAAGATACTGAACTTATCATCTTTGTAGGAACTTAAGTATGTTTCAAGCTTGCCACATTTCTGATTTCAGTGATTGTTCATGATTTCAAGTGTTGCTGTTTAAACTCGGGGAGGATCTCCTTCTCGATCTCGGCTCAGGACGGAGCCATCACCTAGAGCCGAGAACAACAAGAGAAGATGCACATAAGGGGAGACTCACAGAAAGGTCAACGGATTTTATTAAGAAAACAAAAGGGAAGTAAGGGATCGAGGATCGCTCGTCTGCCTTGCAACCCATTACAATAGGACTTATATAGAGAAAGAAAGGGGACATCATCACATGTCGGGTGCTCATTGGGCCCCATCGTCACATGCGAGGATTCTTTTTTTCTCCACCAAGTCATGACTAAGTGGAAGGACAACACCACTTTTACAAGACCTCGGGCTCAAAACCACGAGCCCACCGTTGGTTTACCAAAACCAGGAATCCAAGTGGACCCCTGTTGAACAGTATGGCACATGGACGACCACCCTTGGGTGCTTTTCAGGTACACTGTTCGACACGACAAAAGAAAAAGATTCGTGGCTGACTCATCCACGTTACAGGACACGGACAAAGGAACGGGCAAATAACCTGGGTCTACCACGCTCCATTATTGATGATAGTGTATAGCCTTGGGACAGCTAGCTATACGGAGCCGTCGTTGCTTTTTGCCTGACGGACTAGCAACTCCGTCACCAATCTTCACGGCGTCTGTCGCGGTCACCTTCCGCAGCCTCTTCTGAACAGTCTTCCAACGGAAGCGCCGTCTGCTCGGCCTTGCCTGTGCAGGTTTGCTCTGGGCCAGTCTTGACTTATGGGCCGCGATTGGATTTGCAGCAGAGGCCGAGATGGCTTTCTGAACAATACAAGGCCCACGGGCTTGTTTCTACTCGGCCTGCTTCTTCTTCGTCTCCGGGCGTCGCCCTACACCGGAGCTCATCAGCTTCTTCCAACGCCGGTAGTACAGACTCTGCCATCGTTGCGGTGGCGCTCGTGGAAGATGCACCAGAGGTGGCAGTGGCACTAGGTTACCACTTCCCGATACCATCAAAGGAAACGTGCTTCTATATCGAAAACCGAGATAAGTATATGGAATTAACAAGCACTATACAGACTCGACTTCCGAAATAGGAATACAGAAAGAAACTTACAAGAGATCGTAGAGACTTCCTTGAGTAAGGCTTGTAGCAGAACTCGCTTGATGCCTTGCAACAAGGTAGATAGGTGCTTAAATAAGGGAGAAAAGGAGAACCAGGTGCGCTTATGGGCCCCATTGTCATTTTCCTTTGTCCCCTTAGTGCTCCTTTACAGCTAATTTACAGCTCATGCCTATATTCTACCAGCCTAGCTTTTGACTTAGTGGATGACTCCCCGGGGCTCAGTCCAAAAGTCTTTTATTAAAGTTCGATTCTTTGGGATTTGGGGCCACCATTGCTTTATGGTGGCGTTTCTTTAATTGTTCTGGCGATGTCTTGCAGCTTTAGAAAAGTCTCCCAAAGCTTTATTCGCGTGGCCTGGACCACTGGTTTGCACTGTTTCCAATAGTTCTCCCTTCCATGTCGGTGCGCGTGATATGAGAAGTCACCTTCCTTGAGCTGGAAGATAAGCTCGAGTTCTCGGAGGCTGGTGAGGACCTTGTCCATTGCGCTTTATTCAATGTTGGCCATCTGTAGTCTTTTGTCGTGGCTTCGAGGAAGAGAATCCTTGTACTGGTGTCTTGGACGAGGTGTTCGTACTGATGAAGCAATGGATAGATTGGGCTAGGTGGGCTGCTGCTTTTGGATTGGGCTTTTCCTGAAGTGTGAGAAGGCTGCCCTCTATCTGGGTCAGGATTGTTTGACTTTCTTCCGTATTCGTCTATGGCCCTTTAAAGCAGTTGTCCATTTTGCGTTGAAACACTGCTGGGGCATTTTTTAATCCAAATGGCATAACAAGCCATTCATAGAGCCCATCTGGTACCCAAAAGGCAGTCCATTCAATAGATTCTGGATCCATTGCGACTTGGTGAAACCCACTCTTCAGATCGAATTTTGAGTATACTTTGCTTCCTCCAACCTTTTTAATAATAGTGTTGATCCCGGGAAGGTTGTATTGGTCCTTGTGGGTATTGTCATTGAGCCGCTTATAATTAAAAACCATCCTTTCCTTCCTTTTCTTTTCTTGGCGAGTTTTTGGGTCAATTGTTGTTCCGGAATTGACAATAATTGTCGTCGTTCTGTGTCAGCTCTTGGATGGCCTGATAACCTTTAAATCTAATAAGGTCTTAATATGTTTTCTGAAAGATTCCTGCATCTGAGGAGTAATATGCTTTAAGGGTCGGTCTTCGATAATCAACTCAGGGTTTTTGATATCAAGTTTGCACTTGATCTGATTCTTCTCCCAATGCTTCATGGGATCTTCCCCAATAAATCCTGCATCTGTTAGTTCCTTAAGGAGATTTGAGTATTTCGGGTTAGATTGTACCTCTGCTACATATACCCGGTTTTGAACTTGCTCCTGGATGAGGTGATATTCTTCTTCTTCCATATCAAGTTCTTCAAGCGCGGCCTCTACTACCGCCACCTGCTGGGTTTTGACGGTGGTCACATTTTTATAAAAAGTGACCTCATTTCCTTCTATTCGAAGTCCTCCGTACATTGAGTGTATGAAATTGCACCCAAGTATCATATTAATGTTACCTCCAAGCTTTAAAGGAAATGAATAGGTGTAGGGTATACGGAATGTATGTTCGCTGATCTTCATACTTCCATTCTTCAGCTTCTTGCTGGCTGTAGTCTTGGAGTTTATTCCGCTCAGATTTACCACAAAAGTATTATCTTCAAGGGTTGCTTATGGTACCATTCCCATGTCAATGTAGCAAGTCGTTGCACCTGTGTCAAGGATTGCATTAACTCTGAATTTTTCAATACCTGGGATATCAAGTTCCACTAGTAGGTTGAAGAGTCCATTCGTCCTCCTATTTGGTTGCTTGGCTTCTTCTACTGAGAATTCCTTTTCTTTGCCATTATCTATAAGGACTCCTATTTCTTCCTCTGCTTCTTCATAGGACTTGATTTGTTTTCGTAGATCATTATTTTCCAACAGTAATGCATCCATCCTTAGCCGTAATTCTTCGTTTTCAGTGTCCAGTTCTAATTGGCTTGCTGATATTTCTCTTGCAGCCTCAGTTTGGACTTCAAGATTTTTCTTAGTGATTTCTTCTAACTGGATTTTGCACAGTACTTTGGTTGTTTCTAATTCCTGCTTCAGTCTTTGTATCTCAGCTTCACACCACATAATGTATTCTTGTTGTTCTTGAATCAGGTTTCTTGGATTAAAAGGAACTGGTGCTGTCCTGCTTACAGGAATAGCCATATCAAAATAATTTGAAGTACACATACTGCATGAGGTAATTTTGCACTTCTGGCAATGCATTCTGTGTTTCTTCATTGTTTCACATCGGCAATAGTGGCATCTTTCGAATTGGACTGGCATGTCTTGGTTTATTTCCCATTCATGTTCACAGTCATGTTGACTCTGAGATACTTCAACCATGGGCTGCCATCCTCCCGTTTTGCCGATCATGTACATTCTCCTCTGTTCAATGAAGACATAAATATGTTCTTCTAGTGTTAAGGAATTAATACGTTGTCCCTCTTCTCCTTCGGATATACTGTAGATTGCATCCGATTGTTCATCACCCTCTTGAACGGACATAATTTCATAGTCTTCTGGTAGATGAAGGTCTTCAAAAAGCGCAACTCTTCCTACATTCTTTAATTCCCTTGGGCATTCTCTAGCAAAATGTCCTTCTTCTCTACATAGGTAGCATTTGCATTTCTTGTTCCTTAGCAGATGCTTTTTCTTTTCGATGCGTGCGTGTGAATTGTGGGGTTTTCCTTTGTATGTCTTTGATTTTCTGACCCCATATTTTCTTTCAGGGTCTTTGTAATAGCCAGGAATAGGAATTTGTTTACAGAAGGATAGGTCTTTGAGTGACCTATTGAAAGCCGCCTTCTTGCATTCTTCCTCAAGAAATCTGTAAGTGAATAGTATTCTGGGGTGAACTCCAATAGTATTACCTTGATATTTAGCCTCAAACGCCTCTTTCACCCGTTTTCCAAGATCTCCTGGTAGCTTGAGCCAGATTTTTTCTGATAATTCTGCACCAGTGAAGAGTTTACCTGTTTTTGCCGCAAGCTTCATATAGTCATTCATGAATTGAATTATGTCTTTGATATTATTACAGGTCAGCCTCTCCAGGTCCCGGGTGTAGATCCCTGAAATGGGTCTTCCAACACAAATATTCTTCTAATTTGGGAAAGAATATTTTGCGTATCATTTTTTCCTTCGGAGCGTTGGCTAATTCCTGATATTCTGTTGGGAAGGCAGTTCGCCATTGTATCCAAGTTAACTTCTCAGCTTCTCCCAAAAGGTTTTCAATGAAGTCCATTTTGTCTTGGGTATCTGTGAAGTTTTGCATGGCCACAACATTCTTTGTGATACTTTCCCATCTCATAAAAACATCGTCGAACATCCCTAATTGGGTGGGAATGGTTAGAATGGCCCCTGATTGCTGTTGGGCTGAGAGGAGGTTCCACCATTCTGATTGGTCCTTTTGCTTGAATCTTCCTATGCCTTTTCCTCCTTCAAATGAAGGTCTGGCCATGCTTGGGTCTCCATGGGCTTCAGCTCTTGCTGGGGGATATCCAATTGGTCCCATATTTATATCTGCAGGTGGTCTATATTGAGAGATTGCAAATGATTGGGAATATACCTGTTCAGCTAGATTTCTAATCTGCGAGTAGTCCACAAGCTAATCTTCTGCTTTTCTTCGTCTTTGTGTTTTATAATCCAGTTGGTTAGTGAAAAGTTGCAACTATGCAGCTCTTGGAAGAAGATCGAACACTAAAGAGGTTTAGATAATACAAAAAATAACCTGAAGATGGCGTGAAGTGTTGAGGATATCTATTGAGATCGCTGATATGCTTGTTATTGAATTTTTTGTATTGTTTAATCTGCATACTTATTATTGACAAAAATTTTATCAGATAGCTTCTATAATTGATCGGCATCTGTAACAAAATTGATATTGACAAATTGGTTGATGATCACATTGTTTTTATTCCAAGAAGGTATGCATTTCTCAAGTCCATTCAAGCGTAGATCAAGGCTTATAATTGTATACATTCCGCAGAATTAAGTTTGTTTGATTGGTTAAATGTTTCATAGTTGGCATCATTGATTTCTCAAGTGTTCTTCAATTCATGAATGTTCAGTTTTGATTTGAGTCAGGCATATTATAACTCGGAAATCTCATCACCAGGCCTGTAAGTGGAGGCTACTAAGTGTTTCTGCGGCTGCGACAATATTCTTTAGGTGACTTGTTGAAGTTGTACCCTTGTATTATGTTTATTATTATTATTTTTTGATTGAAATCAAAGAGCATGGCCTACTTTCTGAGGTTATTGAACCAATACAATCTACTATCGGACCAACCCTCTGATGCATGGTGTCGGTGATAGATTAAAGGTTGAAGGAGGAAGATTATGAAGCTAAGCAATGAGATATGGTCTATACAAAGTAGTATTAAGTTTCAACTATCTACTAGAATGATTTGTTTTGACCGTTTTGTTTCACACGATACAAGATTTAATAGCATATTTGGCACAAATAATATCTCCCTCCTATGTTTAATCTTCTTCATTCTTCAACTTCAATCCAGTATGTCCGTTATTTGCTGAGATTACGCCCGTTATCTCTTGGAGATCCAGATCCGCTCATCAGTTATGGTAGACGAATCAACATCTTGTGGGGTTCGTTATGGAACCCGAGCGGTACCGAGTTTAGTATACCATAAATATATTCAACTATTTTTAACGTAACCCCAGAACTCTTGGAAGAGAGAAAATGCAATCAAACAGTTGTGATGAACATCTTGTTGATAGCTTCCATTTCAATTATGGAGGCCTAACCCTTCTTCTGTCCCTGATATGGCATTATTCATGTATCCATGAAAAAGAACAAGTCCTCAATTAGATAAGATGTCACCATTCCCCTGTTCAAGAACATGGTTGTCATTGTATCCCATGTATCCACATATATAGTTTATGTGATTTTGTTGTCTGGTTGTTCAATGATCCGTAGCCTTTAAGAACAGTGCATATTTAAATGGGGTTGTAAATGAATTAGACGTTCATGTGCAAACTTGGTGTTTGTTTGATAAGAGCTTGTTCTATATTCATTCAATATACATATGGTTAATTAAATGAATAAGTTTGAATATATATCTTCAATGTTCATGAACAAAATAAAACTGTAAAATTTTCAAATGATTGAACAAGCTTGAACTAAGTGCTTAATAACATGTAGATGAATTAAATTCAAACTCGTAAAAAAAATTCTAATTAAACTTGAACAATCATTTCAACAACTTAATTCATTTTAAGCTTTGATAAGTTTGAACTCATTTACAATCATACATTTAAATATTCAAGGCAGGGCATTCAATCATACATGCTGTGCAAATCTTTCATCACCTTGTGGAGGCTTCTCTTTTTGTTTTTTGTTTTTGGTTGCCATTGGAATCAATATTAGTTGGGCTGTTCATTTCTAAACATTCATTCTCTCCCTTTATAATTGTCCTTGATAGGACACCTGGAAACAATTTCTTGGGCTCTGACAATGAGTTGGGTGTATTCTTTTATCTCAATGATGATTCTCTTCTTGATAATTAATGGCATGGGGCATTGCTTTATCTGCACCGGTTAGCATCATCACCATATGATTCAATGGCATTATCTAGGACAACTTTGCTTTCTTCCAGCTCAGATAGCTAAATGATTAACTTATAAGATTGCAGAAACTTTTAGTCAATTAGGACCCAGTGAATAAAACTTGCTCCATAATGTCTTATCCTTTGTTATTACAGACAATAAACTTCTCTCTATATGTTACTTTATTAAAATTATATGAACCACTCATGCGTAATGATGGATGATGCTTGAGATTGCAGACAAAATATACTGATAGAATACATGGACACCCTGGGAAATTTCCTTTTTTTTTAATTTCATTTTCATCTTCTAGCTTCAAGTTTTTGGATGCGTACTTCTTGTTGTGAAATTTGCATCTTCGCCTCCTGCATCTCCCTTTTATGCTCAGCGATTATTTCTAGGGTAACATCAAATTTCTTCCTTGTTCTAGGAACATTGAAATAGATTGTTGGGTTGATATGACCTCCTATACCCCGCACGCGGCCAGCAATTTCTTGAGTATCAAGTGCCTTGGTCAGAATATCCTCTTTTGGTCCTTCAATTTGCAGCTTACCCTCCTCCCTCTTTTGTTGTATATATTCATCCTCCAACATTAAAAGAAATTATTATTATACAAGGTATCATTTTATTAAATTTACAGGTTTTATGTATTGTTAATTTGCTTACAATCTTGTGGACTGTGTCCACCAAATCTTCTCCTTGAAACTCTTCTCCTTTGTTGGCGCGTCCTTTCTTCCACATAATTCATTCGCCTACAACAAAGAAAAATCAAATGACAAATGTGAAATAATTTTATGTGAATCATTTGGAATGGTTCTTAAAGGAAATATAGTTTACAAATACTTACAATTTCTTCAGCAAAGCGTGCATATCCTTTGCGTGAGAGTCGATGAGGATATCTATTCTTTTTCCTTCGCTCTTTATTATCATCACTGAGTTTCTAGTTATTTCAAGCATGGGATATATCAAATTTGAATAATACATAGTGACTTTTGGTCGAACAATTTCAAAAGAAAATATATTAAGAAACTTACAATGAATTCTTCTGAAATCCGACTAATGACAAACGCACGCCAATCTTCTCTTGTAATTTCAAAGCCAACAGGTGGCTCATTCAGCTCCTCAGGTTTGTCACGCCTTCTCATAATGAATTTTTGGGTGAGATGGGTTTTGTATTGCCTCCACTTACTGTTTGCAGATCTCAAACATCCCTTTTTCCACCTTGAATCCTCATTATACATCAACTGTACATCACATAAGTGGAAAACATTAATAAGATTAACACCGACGATATTAAATATATATAATTAGAAGGTAAAGATTATAATTGTTAAAAATTGCTAACTTACATTTACTGATTCCCATATTAATTCTTTACTAGCAGCTGGGACATGCTTCCATGTCTTGTATTTAATATTAATTTTTTGCCGAGCCAGCACACCAATGTAACTTTGCATCGCTACAGCAGCTGGTCCTATCGGTTGTCCTAATTGATTGAATGACACATCCTTTCGAATACCTTGCATTCTTTGCTTCGAAAGCTTATCTAACTGTGTCCGATCTCTAGAAGTTCTTGAGGTGGTGGTTTCTTTGGAATCCGCCACTCTATCAACCTCGCAACTCTGTTCAATGTCATCTATTCTGACTTCTTTGCCCTTATTCTCCAACTTAGCAATTTGGCTTATTCTTTTACTCTTCCGAACTGACTGACCACCTTCACAACTTGCTTTAGTAGATGTCATTGATCTGTAACAACTTATACTGAGCAACATAAGTTGTAGTTAGCGACATGCATAAACTCACAGCAACATGATAAATTAAACGATAAAAGCACAGCAATATGATAAATTTACAGCAACAAGATTAATTTACAGCAACAAACTCACAGCAGTATGATAAAAATTGAAAGATAATAGCAGAAACTTATATTGTCCACATAATTATCCCCACAGGTTAAATGTTTACAAACTTATATTCAAAAGTAGAAACTGCAACAATTAAATATTGTCAATCCAACTTCCATCACAGTCTTCACGAATACATGGCGGTTCATTATCATCTTCTCCGTCAATATCCATTGATGCTAACCCCCTACTAAAACATTGATAGTGGATAGCAGTGTCCTCTAACTCCTCGCCTTGTAGGTATTCAAAGTACTCTCTGTTTGGTGTTGCAAGTACAACACTCCATAAAGGATCTTCAGGATCTTCAATATAAAATACTTGCTTTGCTTGGCTAGCCAGGATAAAAGCATCAGATTTGAATCCAAGTCTATTGAGGTTTACCAATGTGAAACCAAGATCATCTACTTTAATACCGTTATTATGCTCCACCCAATTACATTTAAACATTGGAATTTGAAATTTATGGTAATCAACTACCCATATTTCTTGTATAACTCCATAAAAAACCATATCTGACACAATAGGTTTTTTATCTTTTGCACTTGCAACTTGCATTGTCTTTGCAACTAAGCTGGCTCCGGAGTTTTGAACAACTCGTATAGCATCCCGCGCTTGTGTAGCATAAGTAACCCCATCAATCAAATAGCTAGAGTACTTTAGGACTTGCTTGTTGGGTCCGCAAGCTAACCACTTCAATCTTTCTGAAACTTGATGAGTCGAATGGTCAACTACATCAATAACCTATATTTTTAATGTAAAAAACTTTGAGTTATGCATAAATATGATAATGATTGTATACCAATATGTAATACTAAAGTAACTTACACGATCACGCAACCAAGTAATAAACGTTCGATTATGCTCATCTTGTAACCACTTCTTGGACTTAGCCTTACGAGGAAAATTTTCATTCAAATACGCCATATGTTCCCTAATCAAATTATTTGGTATTAAAAAACCAATAGAACGTAAGCAAACCACATTAAAATATTAATAAGTTAGATTTCTTACTCGATATAGATATCAATCTCATCATCATTTACCAATACGTAACGATGTGCTTGCGTCAACTCATCGTGAGTAGTGGAGCAGACTACTGCACCTGATAAAGGCTGAGTAAGTTCTATTTGTCGATGACTTGATGGGATCCCAATTGTGTGCACACTAGACAGATAGTATGAGCAAAATTCATAGCCTTTTCAGCAATATAACATTCAGCCATACACCCTTCAGGTCGATTGCGATTTCGCACATAACCCTTCAAAATCTTCATGTATCTTTCAAATGGATACATATACCTATACCAAACTGGTCCACATAGTTTCACCTCCCGCACTAGATGAACAGTTAAATGAATCATTATATCAAAAAATGAAGGGGGGAAATACTTTTCAAGTAAACACAATATTGTCACAATCTCTTTTTGCATATCATCCAATCTTGAGACATCTATCACTTTATTACATAACATATTGAAGAAGAAACATAAGCGAGTGATAGTGACTCTGACATGTTTGGGCAAAACTCCACGTATCACCACTGGAAGCAATTGTTGAATTAAAGCGTGGTAGTCGTGTGACTTAAGGCCAACAAGTTTCAAGTCCTTCAACGACACCAGGTTTTTAACATTGGATGAGTAACATGATGGAAGTTGTATTCCATATAACGAATTCAAAATTTTTCTTTTCTCATCCTTACTAAGTGTATAGCATGCTGCTGGCAAAAATGTTTTCTTCTCCCCCATCCTTGGTGCCAAATCTGTCCTTACATTCATTTCCAAAAGGTCTAATCTCGCTGCTACTCCATCCTTTGTTTTTCCTGGAATATCAAGTAACGTTCCAATAAGACTTTCACATACATTCTTTTCAATGTGCATCACATCAAGAACATGTCGAATGTGTAGATGTTTCCAATACTCAAGTTCAAAGAATATTGATTTTTTTTCCAACATGATTTTACATCATCATTCGATTGAGACTTTCTACTCATTTTTCCCCAATGACAATTAATTCTTTCAACTCTTTCAAAAACCTCATCGCCACTTAATGGTTTAGGTGCCGGGTTCAACTCTTGCTTCCCATTAAATGCCTTCCGTTGCCTTCGATAAGGATGAGTTGCTGGTAGAAACCTTCTATGACCTGTATAAGACATTTTCCTACTATGCTTCAACCTTGTTGAATAGGTTTCTTCACCACAAATCGGACATGCATGATATCCTTTAACAATACATCCAGACATGTTCCCATATGCAGGAAAATCATTGATTGTCCATAACAAGATAGCCCTAAGCAGGAATGTTTCTTGCTGATATGCATCATATGCTTCGACACCTATATCCCATAAGATTTTTAAGTCATCAATTAGAGGTGCTAAGTAAACATCAATATCATTTCCCGGCTGTTTGGGACCAGAAATTAACAATGTGAGCATCATAAATTTCCTCTTCATACACAACCATGGAGGAAGATTGTAAGTAATCATTAAAACTGGCCACCATATGCAGAACTCATTAAACCATGGGGATTCATCCCATCAGCTGATATAGCTAATCTGAGATTTCTTGACTCAATACCAAAATCTGGCCACTTGCAATCAACTGTTTTCCAAGAAGGTGTATCAGCTGGATGGCGCAAATATCCATCACAAAGTCTGTCTTCCGCATGCCAAGTCAACTGCTTAGATATATCTTTATTCCGAAACATTCTTTGAAATCTTGGAATAGGAGGGAAGTACCACAAAACCTTTGCAGGAACTCCTTCCTTTATCGTACTTTTTTGGCCCAACTTCCACCTCGACATCCCGCAAGTAGGGCAATTGGCTAAATTCTCATACTCCTTTCGGTATATGATACAATCATTAGGGCAAGCATGAATTTTTACATAATCCATCCCTAATGCAGATAAGCTTTTCTTTGCATCATACAAAGATAAAGGCAATTCATTGTCATCTGGAAGTATTTCTCCTAACAAACTGAGTAGATCAGTGAAACTTTTATCACTCCAACTATATTTGGCCTTCAAGTTGAATAATTTCACAATTGCAGATAACCTTGTAAATTTAGTACATCCAGGATATAAAGGTTTCTCGGCGTCTTCAAGTAACTTATTGAATTGGGTTGGATTCTCAGCATAACTATCATATGTATCATGAACCATATTTATTGGTTCATCACGAACATATTCTCTAGGCCCTACTGGATCAATTTCATTTTGTGAAATCCCTATCGTAGATCTTTCGCCGTGCCATATCCATGTATGATATGTCATATCTATACCCTGCCACTTTCTTTGCCACACCTTGTTTCTTCTTCTTCTTGTCTTTCGGCTTAGAAGTAGAAACCCTCTGAGCAACCAAATCATGAGCACTCTGACGAAAAAGCCCCTCTGTTGCCTGGAGTTTTGTCAGAAGTTCCACCAACGAATATGTCCATTTGTTCATATTATAGTTCAGGCGAAACTACTCAAAACTCCTAGGTAGAGACTGGAGAATGATATCGACTTGCGTTTCCCCATCGATCTCTGCTCCAAGGACTTCTATCTCATTCAAATGAGCTATCATTTTGAGAACATGATCCCTCTCGGGTGTTCCCTCAACCATGGTGGTCGTCATCAAGTTCCTCATCGCCTCTTGTCTAGCAGCCCGATTCTGGTGTCCGAAGAGTTCCTTGAGATTGAACATCATATCATAAGCAGTGACCATGTTCTGATGTTGATGTTGCAGCACATTTGACAAAAAAGCCAAAATGTAGCACCATGCCATCTCGTCCGCCTTCACCCAAAATGTAACATTCCTTCTCCTCTTCACTAGAATTCTCGTTAGGTTTCTTAGGACAGTCCTCAAAGAGTACAAATTTGTACTCCTCAGCAATCAATACAATGTCCAGGTTCCATTTCCAATCAATATAGTTAGGGCTCATAAGTTTATTTTCTTTCAATATTACAGCAAGTGGGTTGAAAGCCATTTTGAAATTATCCTGAGAATCACAATGATCAAAACTTTAGATTTCAAAAAATTATTGATTCCTTAAATAATAAAATTTTAAAATCAACCAATACCTCAAAACACCGAGAATGTCGTATGTCACGTTAGTGTGGACGTATACGAATTCTACATTTGTAAGAGGAAGTTTTACCCATTTTACTATCTTGTCAACCTAACTTTTTGATAAATAAAATTAATAGTTGGTTCCTCTTCGGCCCTACAAATAATAGTAGTGACTCCGATGGGGAGGATACTATTATTTGCATCTAAGTGTTCATCATTACACAATACTAAGATAATTATCTAGGATTATGTGTCGTCCAATGGGGAAGATCACACGCTCCTAAATAACTTCGTATAACCATGTCCGACCTAGTGATCCATGAAACAAACTCATCCGATATGGAGGAAGGCACTCAGAGCCAACACGCAAGTTTGCTCGCATCACATGTCAGATTTGTAATGGAGGCCATGGGACTCTTAGAGTCCCTCTCCCACTTAGTAATTTAGAATTGAGAAATTCTCAAGCATATAAACAAAAAGCAATAAATACAAAAATCTAATTTTCCAATTATTATGGCTTTTATTCTCCAATATGCCTCCAGTCGTGTCACCACCTCGTCTCCTCCTCCAATCACCATGCCCAAGCCTCATCCATGATGGAGCTCCAAGCCGAGATAAAAAGCTATTTTAATTTACATCCATCGATCCTATACTCCACGAAGGAGTGTACAATAAGTCTAGATCGAAAGTAAATCAAAATGTGCGGCTAAACAATGTCGTATTTAATTACAAAAATTAAATACTAAATTTAGCCTCGTCAACCCCGAGGATTCAAATAAATTACACACATGCACACACAATCACATACACATCGTATTAAGCCATAATAGTCGGATCTCTAGCCTGCAACCAAAGAGTTAGCATATGCACATCCTACTATTATCCGGCATAATAAAATTTATGATAAGTGCAAAAATGTAACTAAATCCAAAACACACAAAACCGAAACCCATTGGCTCTGATACCAATTGTCGGATTCCTGGTCGCTCATGGGAAACCTCTCCATATCCCTGGATTAAAATTTTTTAATCCGAATGGAGAACAATTTCCCACACGACCGACTCATAATCGTGCTAACCGATTCGAGCGACCATTTGAACAAACATATTGTTCTATCAATCAAACTCGTCCAACTAATTAGCCGCGGAATAGATGATGAGTGGATCGCTAGTTTTTGTGTTTATCATCGGGGTCCAAGATAATTATCAACATGAAATAATGAACAATAATCAAACAAAGCAAGATCAAAGGAAAGGAACCAAACAAGAAGATGTTATACCTCTTGTTTACCTCGCGATCTTCTACTGAATAACCCAACCTCTTCTTGGACATCGTGTGGGCGACGATCTTTCAAGAATCGGAGTCACCAAAGCCACCAACTCTTCTCTCCAAAGTTGCACCGAAAACCCTAGGATTAGGGATGTCGCCGGCCAACTAAACTTCCTCCTTGTTGATCGCCGGACCACCAAGAACCAAACGTAGGAAGTAGAAGAAGATGAGGAAGATGAAGAAGAAGAAAAAGAGGTCTTCTCCTTCACCTAAACCCTAGGCATCGCCGGTTATCTATTCCTCTTCCTTCTTCTTCTCACCGCTGGCAAGTCTCCACCTCCAAGGTGGCACTAGCTTTTCTTCCTCCTCTATGAAGCTCACGCACACCCACAAGGGATAGAGAGAAAGACTTCTCTTCTCCTTCCTTGTCCTGGCCGCACGCTTCAATGAAGAGAGAAGAAGAGAAGAAGGTCTCTCTCTCCTTGTGTTGCCGCCCAATCCAAGAAGGAGTCGGCGTAAACCCTAGAAGAGAGAAGGGAGAAGAAAAACCCAAGCCTTAGGTTGTGTGGTATGCCTTGGTCTCATGACACATGAGGTATTTATAGGCTATATAGGGACCACGAGGAGGAGTTGGGTCTTGGCCACCCAATGGATCAAAGCCAAATCCATTAATGATGATTCATTCCACTAGAGGATCACCATTGATCTATCTCACCAACCCTCATATTTAAATATGGGCTCCACATATTATGAGTACAAAACACTCTCTGTGCTTAAGATATCGAATATTTATTAATTAATTAAATTACTGATAATTTAATTAATTAATATCTAACTCCATGAGTAGTACCACTCAACCTTTCCATCATGTCGGATCAAGTCCACCTACAGGATTTAACATGATGAGCTTTATGAGCTGCTCAAGAGAACATCATCAACCTGATTCACCAGGACATGATTTCCTTCTATAATCAATGGCACACCATGTAAATAATATTATTTCCCAACTTACCGGGTCTATCGATTTAACAAATAAATCTCTCTCATTGGTAATCAAAGAAATAAATATTAAGTACATGT